>JADRCH010000171.1:801066-863998 GCA_019843965.1 Rhynchomys soricoides | reverse complement strand
ATTATTGTTACACTGCTTCCTGAAAGGAGATACATTATTGTTACACTACTTCCTGATGATTGGGGCATTGAGTTCCTTGGAGCAAGTTTGATCTTTGCAGTCAGGATATCTAATTTCTTCTTTGTGTACAACTACTTAAAAAATTGCAACTAACAACTACCAACAACCCACAGCCTCTTGGGGCTCTAGCATTTATACACTCTCTGAAAAGTCTCCAGAATTCCAAACATCACACAATCGCAGAAACCATCTGCAGCTGGCAAAATCACCCCCCTGCTAGAGCACAAGACAGATCATAGTCAGCTGCTGTGGACAATCTGAAGCAGCCCCATATCCCACACATGGGATTAAAACAAAAACATATTCTTATACTATTTCTGTGTTTTGTTTTGTTTTGTTTTAAGAAACCAAAATTTCAGAATTGTCACTACAATCACCTACTTGGCCAGCCACCAAGCTACCATTCAGCTTGCCCCAAAAGCTGCACCCAGGATCTATAGGAAGCAGTCACTGTGGTTACCTGGAGGCAAGGTCAAATGCTTGTACCCACATGAAGGTCAATGCTAGAGCAGGGCTCACAGTCCTAAGCACCCAAACACCTACATACACCAGGACAAAGTGCTTTTTTGAACCTTGAGCATTTCACACCAAGGATGATTCTTCATCAGATACTGAGAAGCTGGGCATGGGTCCCCTGGGCAAGCATTCTGAACAGGCTTGAGCTCCAGGGGGACTATGGATCTCAGATCTCTGTGGTCCTTCATTACCTCATCTCAAGATACAGGAGCACAGAACAAGAAGACATAGATGGACCACTAGAGTAAATCTATACAGACCAAAACCAGGAGCCATCACAGCCCCAGGGTCCTACCTAACCCAGACCCAAGACAGCCAGAAACAAGACTCAGATCATCATACCTGGCTTCAAGGGGACCTGGGAACTGTGGTAGGTCCCAGGAGCTGTGTCTCTTAGGAAAAGTTGGGGCCCTCACAGGGCTAACTAGAACTGTCTCAACATCCTGGCTCTCAGGCAAGACACCTGCCTTGGCTTGCACCCCAGTTCCCCCTGGGGATGCACTCAAAGCTATGCAGCATGACTCTCAGGGAAGTGTCTGCTAGGTGGAGTGACAGGACAGGACAAGCCTCCCTATACCTCTGTCAAGGAGACAGTAGTCACCAAGTGTGGGTTCAAGTGCTCACAAGAAACCCAACTAAAGTGTTCCCATCACCACCTGGGGAAGAGTCTGGCCCATCCACTCCAGGTTTGCAGTTGGCACACTAGCCCTCTAGTACTGACCTACAATCCTAGAACCAGATAGACCAAAGTCTTAACCATCCAAGGCTGCTCTCCAAGTCTGTCCAGGCCCAGCCTGTCCCAGGTGATCAAGACACAGAGAGATTTTGGCTGTATGTACAGGCTGACAGCCTGTGCTCTGCATTTCCAAATTCTGGCCAAGAAGAGGTTAGACTGGCCTGTCCCGTATAACCAGAGCTGTATGTGAAGCCCATAACCTTGACCCAGAGTCCCCCGAGCTCCCTGGAGGCAGGAAGTGCCACTCGGTTTTATGAAGCACATTCAGTAACTGCTACGTCCAAGACTTCACAGGATGGAACTCAGCATTCTGTTACCCCTCCCAGAGCTGAAGCACACACACAGGTGGGGGAAGGGCCTGCAAAGCAAGGCAGCCTGCACCCCACCCCACCCCCACTACCCATGTAGTCCCACCCTAGCCTCCTGCCTGCTGTTCCAACAGTGAAGCCCAGGAAGGGTAGCCCTTAGGTCCTGGAACAGCTTATGGGTTCAGCAAGAAACACTCAGCAAGGGCCTAAGGGGCCAGCCTTCATCCTGCTTGGGTGCTTGGGTGGGGTACCATACACAAATGAGGGTTCTGGAGAGCAGGAGGCACCAGTCAAACTGCAGTTAGGCAGATAAGTAAGTGCCGGGATCCAAAAATGTTAATATCCTGGGCTCAGCATACATACAAAGCATTACATACAATTGCCTTCCTTGTGTTTTCCAGTGTTAGTTACTACAGTGCTGGCCCCTGAGATGCTTGCCTCCCATCCCTGAGGCCTATAAACATGATGCTGCATCATCTCAGCAGGGCTGGACTGCTAGAGCAAGTGAAGTTAAACAGGCTACCCTCCAAGTCACCTGGGGGAGTGAGAGGTCCTGTGAGTGGGACAGGAGACAGGAGATAAGGTCAGAGCCAGATGTGTTATCCTGAGTCTGAGGGCAGACAAAGGGGCTGCAAACCAATGTATATGAGACCCTGGGAAACTACACAAGGCCAGAGTGTGACTTCTCCAAAGCCTCCAGGCCAGCTCTCAGATTCAGGGAGGGAATCTGTGCCCCTCCAAATCTCCACCTTGTGCCAGGCTGAACGGTAACAGAAAAACTAATGCTGACAGTAGATGTGGATTGCCTTTAAAACAGAAGAACAAGCCAGCACTGGAGAAGCCTCTGCTGTGGCTGGAGCTTGCCCTTGGCTCTCAGACTAGGGGAGGGAACAATGCCCAGCAGAGTCGCTGTTGCAGCAAGCCTGGTTTCCACCATCTGCATACCTTCCAGGGTCATTATCGCTGTTGAGGAGTCCTGCCAGCCCGGGACAGCTTGAACATTCCAGACTGATTCCCACCAGACCCCGCCCCACCTTAACACAAACTAATGGGAGGAGGAGAGGCTGTCCCTGTCATGTACCCTATGCAGAGCAAGCACTGAGATGCCTGGTGTCAGGAGAGCAAGGTGGGATTAAGCGAGATGGTGACTCAAAGGGAAGGGTCCAATGCTTTTCCTCTGCTAGATCTCAAGCATCTCAGCAGAGGAAAAGCATTGGACCCTAATAGCATTATGGGATGGCGAGAAGGGATTCAAAGGGAAGAGCCAAGAGAAGCATATCAGGGAAGGTTTTCTGAAAAGATCATCCTTGGAGTAGAAACAGTTCGAGGAAACCAGTTCAGGCAGCTGTCCCAAGCACAGGGCGCCAGCTCCAGCGTGATCCAATGCCTATATCTGTGTAAGGATGCACACAAGTGAATGCATCCTACTCTCCCAGAAATAGCCAAGTGTACTGTGGAAGACACTGCAATGATCCCTTCTTGGTGGGAGGAGTGGGTTTCTTCCCTAAGTGCTGGTTTTGATAGGCCGGGGGCCACTGTCTACATTTGCTGAGATCCTCTGCTTTAGTCCTGAGATATTGTAGGAACAACAGGTTTTGCGTGCGTTCATGTATGTGTGTGTGTGCACGCGCCTCAGATGAAAGGCCTCACTGGAGAGCAACCCAGCTCTCTAACTTCACAATACCACCTGATGGCAGTGCCAGCCTGCTCAGCTTCCGGACTTTCATCTGAGCCTGTGCCGGAGACACTGCTTTCCAAATACCTCGTAGGAGCCCCTCTCATCATCACTCCTACACGTGAAGGTGATAACTCAATGGTGATATCTCAAAGCAATGGTGATGCTTGATATCCAGCAGAGGAAAAGCATTGGTCCCTAACAGCATGTGTGCACAAGGCAGGGATGCCCAGTCTGTCCTTAAATAAGCTTCATAGCACAGAGGAGCCACTTAAAAAACCCTCCTTGTCCTGGGTGGCTCTGCAGCAGATGATCAGCCTCACACTACCACCATTGTCTGTTCAGATACAATGAGGCTACTGGGACCTCAGCATGTGGCCCTTCTTTATGAACATGCAGGCATTTTTGATGCCCACAGCTACAAACCAAACAGCCTGTGGAAGTGTGGAGACAGGCACAGACCAAATTGATCTAGTTCATCCTCGAAGAACACAGCAATAGGCAACACCCTAAGCAGCAAGCAGAAAAGCACAAAAAAGTCCCTTACAGATGGGGGGGGGGGGGCACTCTCAGAGGACCTGAGTTCAATTCCCAACACCAACAGTAAAGAGCTCACAGCCATTTGTAACTCCATCCCCAGGGAAAGGCAATGACTGTGATGTGTACGTGAGTTGTGTGTGTGTGTGTGTGTGCACATGTGCACACACACACACACACACAACACACATGAATATCACAGCATGCATGTGGAAGTCACAGGACAAGTCTTAGGGATCTGTTCATTCCTTCTGTTATGTAGGTCTAGGGATGGAACTCAGGTTTTTGCCATGGCAACAAGTATGAACCCTCACATCCATCAGGCAGTCCTGTTTTCTGTCTTTCTCTTTCTTTTTCACTTTTTTTTTCTTTTGTTGGAACAGTTTGGGATTTGCAGAAAAATTTAGGAAGTGCAGGGTCTTTTTATGTCTGCTTACCCAGCTCCCCATGACCCCTTTCTCAGTTTTGAGAATTACTGTTATTGCTGTATGCTTATGAGTAGTGAGTGGGTTGCAAGCATGTCTGTGCAACACATGTGTGCCTGGTGCCCACAGAGGCCAGAAGAGGATGCTGGATACTCTGGGGCTGGAGTTACCATATATGGGTACTGAGAACTGAAGCTGGCTCCTCTGGAAGAGCAGCTGAGCTGTGAGCCGCTGAGCCGGTTCTCCAGTCCTATCTGTTCCTTATTGATGTCACATGGGGGGCATTTGTGCAGAAGGGCAGCAAACCACTGTCACCCCAAGCTCATGGTCCATATCAGGACTCACACTGGGTGCCCCACATTCCAGGGCTTTGAACAGGAAGTGGCAAGGGTCCTCCACTGAGGTGATGCAGTGATTTTCAGTGCCTTCCACATCTTCCGCCTCCAACCCCTCTCTCCCTGGTCCCAGAAATCATCACCTTGTCACATTACAATTCTGTTTGTTTGTTTCATGTGCGTGTCTCTGTGTGTGAACATTCATGCCCCAATGCTCACGTGGAAGTCATAGGACAGCTTGTAGGACTCGGGTCTCTCTTCCCGCCACGTGGTTCCTCCCAGGGATGAAACCGAGTTCATCACCTGCCCAAGCCCTGGCTGCTTTAACTTCTCCCCCTTCCAGAATGTCAGAAGTCATTAGCACAAGTATGTAGCCAGCTCAGTTCACTTCAGTGAACCATGCACAGTGGATGAGCCAGGGGTTTAATGATACTTTCCAACCAGGAAGCTGGAGATGAAACGGAGGCTGGGAGCCAGCACACACATACCACAACACACCACCACCACCACCACACACACACACACACACACACCTACATACCACATGCACACATACCACACACATACAAATCAGACATATGCAACACACACACACACACACACACACACACACACACACACACACACACACCATGGCCTCCAGGGCCACTTGGAGATGAGACATGGTAATCTAGAAATAGCCAGAAAGACCTCCTTCACCTGCCTGAACATCTAAGATCATAGGGTAACCTCTTTGGAAAAGTCACAGGCCTCCCACTGTGGCAGCTACAGGAGTACCTGGCTGATAGCTCTGCTTGAAACAGGGAGGCTCCTCCACAGCTGGCCTCTCTCCTGGAGCCCCAGTGTCCTCAGGCCTATGCCTACCCAGGGAAGGCAGGGCAAAGCCCCAGGCCCCGTGCTCCACCCTTAGGTCATGCATAGAGGAGGCCCTTAGTGACATCACTTCAAGGGTGCTAGAAGGGAAGGCCTTGTCCAGCAGGAGAGACAAACTTCACAAAGAACAGTAAGGTTGTGTGCAGTGGAGAATACCACTGGCTCTGGCCACAGGACATGGAAGGTGCTTCTAAATCCCAACATGGAGGACAGCAGAGGGAGGACAACATTGCCCTCTAATGGAGCCTGAAAGCTGAGGAGCAACTCAGGATTTCCCCTCAGCCAGGAGTTGAGGTCCAAGAAGAATGAGGGGAGACATCCCATGGAAAGTCAGACACAGTAGTGACAGGATGGGACAAGACCCAAAGGCTCCACACAGTCGCCGAAAAGGCTCGGGAAGTAGAGCTGCCAGACAGGACCAGACTGCTTCCTCCACCCTCAGCCCAGGACTGAGCCATCCAGGTACTTGACAGAGGTATTAGGAATCAGCATGACCATGCAGCTACCTCACAGCAGGACCCACTCAGAACTCAGAACTGGGGCTCACTCAGAACTGGGTCTGGGCCCCAGGTGGGTAGGGCACATCTAGATTCTGCATGAGGTGTGTAGAATAAATAATGCCCCTGAGTGCCTAGGAAAAGAACCTCCCTCCCAGACCCCTGCAGCTGTGGAACCCTGACCAAAACCAGGGGAGAGCACAGGCCTGCCTCTTCAGCAGGCTCTCCCCCCTCCCCCAACTCGCTCTGCAAGAACTGTCAGGTTCCCTGTTTATATACACAAGCATCCAAAAGTGTAGAAATGGGCTTTGGATTTTTTTTTCTCTTTTCCATTTGTTTCCCAGAAAACAAGACAAGATGTAAAAGGCTCAGAAGAAGCCAAGAACATTCCTCAGATCCCCCAAACGTCCAGGTCTTCACTCCCTGACATAGCCATGACTCTGAACCTTTCATTTCTCTGCCAGAAAGGCAGACTAGAACAGGGAGATCAGCACCAAGCTAGCAGTACCCCTGAGGCCAGCCAGGCATGCTTGGAGCCCCCTTCCTAGTGTGCCTCTGCCTCTACCTCGCTGTCTGTCCCAATCTCCCCTTGTCACTCTGCCAGGGACATTGACTTCTGGTTCTCCCAGGTTTGGAAGATCTCAACCCATTTTTTTTCCCCCACAGTCTGGTGACCGGCTATGACCAGCTTTGCCTCTTGCTTAGTTTCTGGGCCAAGAACTGGAGAGTCTGGGCTGCTCACTTTCTTACGGCTCCCTCCAGCAGAGCTCAGCACCCTGCCAGGGATGGGGCTAAACCTGGCTGGGAACCTACCCTGGGTGTCAGACTTAGTCAGAGCTGGCCAGCTGTCCACTTACACTATCCCGGTTTATGAGGGAGGGCTGCATACATGCAATCCTCTGGCCAGCCAAGCATCTGCTTTGCCCTATCCAGCACACATAGCCAGATCAGCAGCTCCTCCATGCACTTGATCCAGAGAAGGGCACTGGCTATCCCCAGGAGCCCAGGACTTGGCTGAAGGCCTCTCCAGAGAGGCCACCCATGCCCAGTGGGGAAGCCCACCCTCCTGGGGACTTCTGCCTACCCTCATCTGGTTCCTCCACACCTTTCTTTGTCTCCCTGCCTGCTGACTAACCCTGCCCACACAGCCAGTATTGGCCTCAGGCTGGCCGAGTGTCTCTGTGATTGGCCTGTCCCATCTGCCTTCCTGCTGGATGCAGGTCCCTGTGACCAGGTCACATCTCACATCTGTAGTAGAGCTTTCTCTCTCGTGGAGAACGCTTGTTGAAGGCAGGGAACCTGGACCTGGATTTTATACAGGATCTGGTTTGGGCATATGTTCTGCAAAAAAATCACACTACAGGTGTACTGGAACTAAGAGGCGGGCCAGTGAGTAAAATGCTTCCTATGTAAGCATAAGGGCTGGAGTTATGTGCCTACCTGTGTGTGTATCTGCATGTAAGTGCATGTGTGCATCTGTGTGTGTGCATGCACGCACCTATGTACATGTGTGTGTGCGCTCATGTTAGCCCATCAGAAGACAGAGATGCAGGATAACCTAGAAACTGTACTGGTGAGCTCTGGATTCAACTCAGAGATCCTGCCTTAATGAATAAGGTGGAAGGTGATAGAGGAAGGCTTACAAAGTCATCTTTAAACCTGCAGGAGCACAACCTACAATCCCCCTCCACACATAGACAAATATGCACACACAAGCATACAAATGCACACATACAAATACATGCTAGATACACATAGGTACACACATACATGTACACACATGTGCAGACACACAGATGCACATACATGCAGATACATGCAGAGATACACACACACAGATAGGCACATACACACAGGTACATGCATACACACAGACACACACAGGTGCACACATGCACATACATGCAGATGCACAGAGAGATATAAACCCACAGGTACATACATACATGTACACACACATGTACACACGTGCATACACACGCACATACACACAGAGATATACACACACAGGCATACACACATGCATGCAGATACATACACAGACACACACGCACACAGATGCACACACGCACATACATGCAGATGCACACACACAAAGTGGAGGGAGAGAACTAAGAAGTAGAAAAGTTGGAGAGTGAGGGCCACCTGGAGACAGGGTTTGAACAGAGCAGGCTCAGGCTGCACTGCCTCTGGGAAGGGAGGGCTGTAGCCCTGCCCATCCTGCCATGCCTTGTACCCCGAGGCTTCTTCCTCGGGCACTTCCTTGCCGCACCTGTTCTCAGACACGCAGCTTGCTCCTTCCTAAATCCTCCCCAGTTCAAAAAAGTTCCAAAAACCTCCACACCCATGTCAGAGCCCTTACAGCCCCTCCCTATACCCAGGGCTCATCACCAATGGGACTTACTTTCTCTGCCCCCATCACACTGGGCTCTATTTCTGTGTCCTGGACTACTGTCATAGACAAACCTTGCCTCACCTCAACCCCAGCTGTCATTTCCCCAGGTACAGCTCCTCCCTAGACCTTCTGCTTCTCCACACTCAGGCCCTCAAAACCAGAAGGAGCCCTCAAAACAGGCATTTGTACCCTACACCTGACAGACCTGTGCCAACCCCTCCCCACCATGCTGGGCATAGACTTTTTGTCCTGATCATGACAGCCCTCATGACCCTAAATCCTAGGCAGCCATGAACCTGCATTGGCCTCCCATAGCCACCAGGGGGCACCAGCACATCACCCTGAATACAAAGCACCAAAGCAAGAGGGGACCCTGAGCTACTCCAGAACCTCTAAATTTGCCCAGTGCTGGGTCCAGCTTGTCTGAGAGCTCCTCTCTCAAGCTTTCCTGCCACCCAGGATAAGGTCTGGAGGAGATGCAAAGCTGAGTTCTCCAACTCTGGCAACAAGGGACTAGGGGCCAGCAACTATCATTTCTAGGCCCTTCCTCCAGAGGCTGAGAGGTCATCAACCAGGACAACAGCAGGCATCAAGTCCTGTCCAGTGCAGTCCCTGGTCACCATGAGGCTGTCTGAGCATCCAGGCCATGGGACTACACTAACCAAGGTCCTTTGCAAGCAGTCTTCAGAGGCTGCCCACCAGACACAGTGACAGGAAAGAATCCCTTGGTCTTTCCCTGTATGGTCATAAACACCCAAACAGGTAATCCCACTCCCTATAGCACAGCCCTCCTTGTTCCTGAGTGTCACCACACATAGCCACATGCAACCATGATCACGCCCCTTGTCTAGTCTCGAATCCATAGGGGATGTGGCTAAGATATGTCTTCTCTGACCTCTCTCTCACCCCGCCCAGCAAATTCTAAGTCCCACTCTGAATCCTGTATTTCTCCATCTCTGGCTTACAGACCCAGAAGCTCACAGGAAAGAGAAGCTGGCCAGGCCAGGTTCAAATCCACAGCACCATTCAGGCCCTGATCTGAAGGTCTGGTGGGGAGATCCTGAGTTGGCAAGGCCAAGAGGTGAGAGATGTTCCTATCACTGACTCCAGAAAAGCCTGGAGTCAAGCACTTTCTCCACACACAGAATCCAAATGACTCAGATAAGCATACAGTACCAAGAGACAGAATACAGGAGACTATAGACAGGGTAGAGCCTGTTGCCAACCCCTGCCCACTGTCCACACCAGCCCTGCAACTCAGCCAAGGGGAAGCAGGCCACCAACGCAGCCCTGCACATGTTCCCAGTTACAAGGCCACACTGAAGTCCTCTAAAGGGCTCAGTCCTTGGACATTGCTGTAACAAAATGTAAACATCATAATCTCTACCAACAGAGTGAATGGGAGAATCTTACAGAAAACTCGCATGCCCCAGCAACCACTGGATGTCTGGCATGCTGACCCTGTTTTACAGAGCCACCTAATACCTATACAACTGTGTGTGATCACACACAAAGTTCAACAGAGAGGTAGTGGGGACTGAGCCCCATGAGGGGCTTCCTCCTCCACAGGAGCCGAAGAGAGGCTTTCCTGTGTGCCTGTGGATCACATCGTTCTGAGTACCATGTAGGGACAGCTACCTCTAGAGCCATGGACTCTCAGCACCACCCCCTTAACTGGGGAGCAGTGTACCCTGCCTGCCATGGCCTTTCATCACCAAGGGGAACCCACGGAGTGGGCAAGAGTGGACAAGCCGGCTACAGCATACCCAGGAAGGCTCTCAAGGATGGGAATGCCCCCTGGGAAACCGAGAGATGCCTCAAGGGCCCACAGCTGATCAGGGAATAAGGAACACGGAAGAGCAGAGAGGTACACACAGCTGTAGCCTGGATGGAGCTTGGGGGTCAGACACTCCAACTTGCAAGTAAACATAGTCATAAACCCTGTGGTAGACAGGAGTTCACCATGAAGGCAGACAGCTTCAATGGACCTCTGATGTGTGTCAGGCCCTTTTACTGGGTGACAGTGAACATCAAGTCACAGGGCCCTGTCAACTTCAAGAACCCTGTCTGCCCTGTGCACGGTTGGTCCAAGACACAGCTGAGACACAAAGGGAGGTGTCCTAGGGCATGTAGCCACTTCCTCTCTGTGTGAGGAAGCGACTGTCTTGGAGTGGTCTCCAAACACATCAGGGTAGAAAGGAGGTGATGTCATCCTCCCTGGCCAGTGGCCAGACCACACCTTTCCCTTTTCCTTGACAGCATTTTGGAAGAGTTCTTGAGGGTCAGACACAAACTGCTGGGTGAGTGAGGCCTTCCAGGGGAGCCTAGAGGTAAAGGCAGGCCAAGAATGTATGGGCTGGGGCTGAGGGAATGAGCACAGGAACCTGAGGGCCTGGGTTGAAGGAAGACATTGAATCCAGGACTGCCAAATGCATACTGGATTGTCTCCACATTAAGGTTCAGCACCCACTGTCTATAAGTCTTCTGAAATGTCCAGTTAACTGAATGACTATGGGCCTGCAGGCCTCTCTGCCCTAGAGTCCCAGGACCTTGGGGTTCCCGTGTAGCAGGCACACTGCAGTTCCTCAGGAGAGTAGAGGATCCCTGGCCCAGGGGGCCATGTCTACTCAGGAAAAAAGAATGTGCCTGGGATCCACCGTGCTCATCACTCCTGGCCTTTGGAGGCTGGTGTTACTGAAACCTAGCACCCAGTGCAAGAAGCCTAATCTAAGGACACAGCCTTCCTCCTGAGATCTTAGTCAGCGACTAGAGGCCTCCACTCCCAGATTCAGGGGCCCCAAGCCTGCCATGGAGGAGCAGCCTCCTCATTGCTCTTGGCTCCAGAGAGATGCTGGCCTGAGCATGACCTGGGCAGCAGCTCCCTCATGGCCAGCCCTGATTGGATGCTAACCATTTATGCAACCATCAGCACCTCAGTGGCTACCTCCTCCTCCCACAGTACCTGTCCTGCTATCAGCTAGCCTGGATCCTCATGATGGCGTACAGGCCTGGCACCACTGGGCACAGAGGGCAGGGCCTTGCTCTGGAATGCCTGGGGCTAAGACCCAAGAGCAGATTGGGAAGCAGCTGCCAGCTCCCCCACCTGTGGATTCCTGGTTAATTATCCCTGCTGGAACAGGAACAGACACCCCAGGAATCCTGAAGATGAGCCATCAGAGGGTTTCCTAGAGTCTGCATCTCCAGACAATGCTGGCTGTGAGCGGCCATGGCCAGGGAGAGAGGGCATAAGAAGCAAGTCAGCCTCTGTTGTTTGAGCAAAAATTTCCAGCTGCCAGGACAGCTGTTGGAAACCTGTGTCTAATGGCTGGAAGAAGCCAGAACCTCCTGCCTCTAGAAAGAATCTTAAACTCACCTCATCCCAGGCCAGGCCCCTTGTCTGCCTGTGGAGACTCTGGGATTCCACCCAAGACGCCCTACAGCCGTGAGCCCCTCCCCCCCAAGTCCATCCAACACTTTAAAGCACCTGGGGCTAGTGACAATGGACCAGCCTACAGGATCAACTGAACCTGGGGTCAGGTGTAGCAGACATGGAGATACTTGGGCTGGCAGGTCTAAGCTTAGAGGTTGTCGGTCTCAGTGCCACAGGTCAGGCTGCATCCGGAAAGGGACCTCAGAGCCACATAGCAAGGACCTTGCAAGATAGGCCCACAGAGCTCAGCAAGCAGCCCAGGCTGGGAAGGAGGTGGTGCCCCTCTGTTGACCACCAAAGCCACCTACCCTCACTCTGTGGTCAGACACTAAGCTCGTTGCCTACTGTCCACCTGACTTACAGCCAGCTCTTTCCCAGGGAGGAAACTGAGGCACAGGGCAGTTGTCCCACTTTTCCAAATGTTAGCAAGTGAACCCACTGGGGACTCCAACACCAACAGGGACACTGGTGTTTGCTGTATCTGGTGGCAGTCAGGAAGGCCCCAGTAACTGAATCCCCTGATGGATGGACCCTGGGGATGGAGGTGCTGAAGCCAGCTCCCTCCACACAGTGGTGGCACACCAGGCAGGGTGGATCAGTCTGCTGCATTCTGGCCACAGAGGCACCAGCTCCATGAGCCACAAAGGGGCTGCCTTTCAAGACCACCCACTCCTAGCCACAGGATCAAGGGCTTTCTCCTCAGAGACCCTACCTAGCTTGGCTTCCAAGGCAGGATCCAAACAGGCTCCATGTTTACTGACCACTGCTCAGCCCATACTTGAGCTCCGTGGATGAGGGAGCCCTGCACACACAACCTAGGAAGCCAGGCCGAGGCCTGGAGCACCTACAGAAACTTCTGCTCCAATGGCCTGTGGCACACAGGAAAATAGACAAGTTTTCTCCTTGGCCCTGAGGCTCACAGCTGAGTGTACAGGGTGCAAAGTCCCTCTCTGCTCTTGACTGATCCAAATCAGCTTACCGGACTCCAGCAGACTAGCCTGGAGCTCCCAGTTCATGGAAACTGCTGCCCATGGCTGCTCACAGGTCTCCTGTGCACTGCCAGGTAATAGACAGGGTGGTCCCCAGGCTTACTACTGAGTAGCCTCAGAGAGAGTCCTGAGTCTCTGATCAGGCAAGCTCAAGGGTCAGTATGTGGCCTCCTGCACCAGCCACAGGCTGCACCTTGCTTACTATTTTAGGAACAGACAACACAGATAGGCAAGCCAGGAAGAGTCTGCTTGCTATAACCAGCTCCTGAGAATCCTTGAGTAATGAGAACACAGTGTTTAGGTCAGAGCAGCAGGCTGAGCAGCCAGCGACAACTCACGTTCCCAGTAAAAGCCAGTTTTACATTTCATGAGGATCTTCTAGCGATGTTTGTTTGGCTTGAGAATGGTGAGGCCCTGGAGACGGCAGTGCAGCCCACCAGGTAGGAACACAGAGGGAGGACGCACAGAGTGAGCCATCACTACATCCCAAGATGCTGTCCCCGGGCTCGTCCTGCTTAGTACCCTAGAAGTAAGAGAAAGCTTCAAGCATAGCCCAAAGCTGGCTTCTTTGGGCTGACCCACCGCTCCTGTAACCTGACCTAGGTGACCATCAGTGCCTGTAACATGGGTCCTTCAGTCCCTTCTGATGAGAAGCTTCCCACACAGGTCATGTCCACCTTAGAGGCAGACCCTGTGTCCTCTGTGCTTTCCAGAAGCTCCTGGAGGCTGGTCCCTTAGTGTCCCTCTACCAGCTGAAGAAAGGCAGAGCCATGAGGACATGAGGCTCAGGAGAAAGAAGAGGCCACCCACAGAGGGTGGAGGTGTCT
This sequence comes from Rhynchomys soricoides, assembly GCA_019843965.1. Taxonomy (NCBI): domain Eukaryota; kingdom Metazoa; phylum Chordata; class Mammalia; order Rodentia; family Muridae; genus Rhynchomys; species Rhynchomys soricoides. Next base: position 850,395 of record JADRCH010000171.1, on the reverse strand, counting down.
CCATCTAGTACCTGTGCAACCCCTCTCTCCCACTTCAACTTGGTCCAGCCTTTCTTCCACTCAAAATAAAAGTTTTCAGCCTTTCTCCCAACCAGTGGGAGGTGTTAAATTGGCATTGCAGCTTGACAGGTGGGCAGACGCTTCACAGACACAATGGCTGTCAGGAAACCACTTACCAGTGGCCTAGGCACAGGCACGGTCCCTTAGCCTCCCAGAGATGTGCACTATACAGGGCTCCTGGTCCCAGGGTCCTCTCACAACCCAGGTTCCATGACCCCAGCCTTGCAGACAGACAGGAGATGGAATATCAGTCATCGTAGATCTCAAGCAAAATAGGCACCCCTTGTGTGACACCCACCATGCAAACAGGGGCCGAAATCAGAACCGAGGCACACACCAGGACTCTGTCCTGCATCTGGAGAGTGTCTCAATAGTGCCTCAGACAGGGTCCCATGGCTGAAGCAAGGGAAGAACCAAATCAAAGGATCTAAAACACTCAGAGCTTTCCACATGTCCAGTCTGATATAAGCGTCCCAAGAGAAGGTCCAAGAGAACAAGAATAGAGACTTGAGCCTGGGGCAGCAACGAAACCCAACGGCCTCATACGTCCTTCAAGATGGAGCCTTCTGTTACTGCACCAGGACACTGTCAGTCACGTACATGAGACACCAACCACCAGTCCACCAATGCCCAGACCAGACAGCTCCAAAGCAGCATGCCTGGGAGTTGGCCCCTCACAGTGTCTGTTGTCATTATGTCATGAGAAGACCACCCATCTCTAAAGCCAACCCTGGGAGACAGCCACTCCAGAGACAGAGGTGCTTTTGTTAGGAACAGAGGGGGTGGAGGGTCATTACTGAAGCACTGAGAAAACATGAACGCTCTGGTCCCTGCTGACACTGGAAAAGGTAGGTCTTATGCAGAGCATGTGGTGGGGCTGGGCATAGCTGAGGGACCTGGAGCAGCCATATCTGTCCAGACCACTGTTCCCATAATCTAGGCCAGAGTGGACCAAGTCAAAGACACCCACTCTTCTCTCTTCTCCACCTTGGACAAAGATGGTCTTGACCTACCTAGTCAGCAGAACCATGACAGACCACCAGCAATAGCTTCTACAGAAGGTGGGGCCTCCGTGATTTCAGAGAGCCATGGTCTGTGGGAAGGGCATGGAGTGCCAGCAGGCAGATAAAGACAGGCGAGACCATTCTGTCTATCTGGGAAGGGCAGCTGGAAGCTGGGCAGAGAGAGGGGGTCTGTGGGCCACCCCATGGGGAGAGGAGACCACAGCAGGCTGCAGGAATAGAATTACCTTTCTTACCCACAGCCCTCAATGGCCTGGACCTGAGGTGATTCAACAAAGGGTGAAGCCAACAAGAGGCATCTGGACCCAGACACCCCAACACCTAGGATCACACAACCTCATGTGATAACCAGCACATTCCTCCAGCTCTACAATGACATGAGCCACCTGCCATGTTCCTGGACAGCCCATTGTCAGTGTGGCTCAGAGGCAAAGGTGTCAGTCCCTCTCAGGCAGCTAGCACAAAACTCACTTGGCCAGAGATAAAATGTCTCTGAGTATCTCTGCTCTGAGAGGCCTGGCCCTCAGCAAGGAGCAGGCACAGAACAAAAAAAAGCTACACACACCCTGAAGGTTGGAGAGCTAGATCCTTCCAGGGGTGTATAGGGTTCTTTAGGATCCTCCCAGGTACTGGAGTCCCAGGACAAACACAAAGAGTGACTCTAGGTGTCACTGAGCCAGCTCTGGCTCCAAACAGGAGTTTGGCTGATCCCAGAGACAACTGTGAGGATCAGTACAGGGAACCTGGAACTATAGCCCAGGCTCCCCCTCCAAGGATTCAGCCTGGTCTGGGTCACCATAGTACAGGCCACAGTACAGGGACCCCATGGCAGGTGCTTAATGGAACAAGCCTCAGTGACAGCCAAGGCAGGCCATTTGCATGTAAGAGATGGAGGGACAAGGAAGGACCTATCCAGAGAAGCAGGGTCACTCCCTTCCCACCCTCCCCACGGGCCAGAGTCCCAGGGCAACCACACCCAGGCCTCTGACTCAGGCTGGTGACCAAAAGCAGCCCTGGGTGGCATCTGGACCTGAAGTAAGAGTTCAGCCTCCCACCCTGAGACAGTGGCAGCATTGAGGGCATCTGGCAGGGTGGCTTTCCTCTATTGATCAATTATCCCAGTTTAGAACCAGGCGCTCTTGAGCCACAGCCCACAGCCCAGGGCTCAATGGCTACCCACGACCTTCCCAGACAAGCATCAAGTCTCCTCACCCCAGGGCAGCCTCATGGTCCCTCTAGTTCTCAGTCCTGGCACAGTGACAGAACCCCATTAGCTACCACGGAGACCACAGGCGAGTGACCCCACCCACCCACCCACTCACCAGCTTCCCATCTCGTGACTCCTGCGAATCTCACCCCAGTCCCGCGTTCCTCCTCACAGCCCCACTGCCCCAACCCCTCATGCTCTGGAAATTCATTCTGACCCCTGTCCAATTCCAAACCTTCCCAGGCCTCAGGCCCACCTCTACCTAGAACTCTGTGGACCATCCAAGCTCTGCTGGACGGCACTGCCGCCCCAACCACTGGCCTTCCCAACACCCCAGAGACTCTCTGAATCAGTTCATCCTTCACAGGAAAGGAAACCGAGGCCAAGAGGAGTCCCCAGAGAAAAATCCCATTCACCTAGAATGAACCTGGCATTGGGTCTCAAAACCAACATGGTTCCAAAAGACCGGCCATGATTGATACAAGAGGGGGACAGTTGTCACTGTGCCACCAACTCCCAGGCTGAGCACGATTTTTTGCCTGTCTTCTCCCTATCCAATGCCAGCCGTGCAAAGCACAGATCACCCGCAGACATTGGGGTAGATGGGGGTGCTGCCAAGTCACCCACAGAGAGCAGACCACACACAACGATGACTCTGGGTAGGGAGACAGAGTGTTCATGGCTGGTCTGGTAGAACAGAGGTTCTAACTGACCCTAAAGCTCTACAAGGGGCAAGATATCACCAGGCTCCCTCCCCCGCTTTCCTGGTAGGACTGACCAAAATGGCACAGAGGACAGAAGTCCTGGGGTCCTTCCTGAGGGAGAGGTAGCGGGAACCGGGTATGGTCATTCCAGCCATCTGTCCTTCAGTCTTACACTCTTTGCCATTGCTGACATCCTCCTCACAGTGACCTGCTTCCTGACCTCTACCAGGCTGACCCCAGGCTCCACCTGTGCTGACTGCTGACCATCCCCTGCAGGATGGCAGTGACATCGCAAAGATTGGATGACATTGGTCACACGGGTCCTAAAGGTGGCATGGGCCAACTGTGCCACTGATGTCAGCTATGATCATGCGGAGAGTCTGCTGCCCAAGGCCTGTGCCTCATTTGCTGGGGATGTCATCTGCTGCAGGCTGTGCCCGAGGCCTGTCTCTCCAACTCCACAGGCCTGCTTTGTGCTTCAGGGGCCTCCTGGGCTTCTACAGACAGGCTTCCTGGCAGACAGTGTGTGGAACAATGCAGCTAAAGCTGACTTGTGATGGGGGTGGGGAGGATGGCAAGAAGGAGGGAGGAGGAAGAGGCAGAGGCAAAGCTCCCGGCCACCCTCCCCACCCCCATTCCTTACACTGCCCACGGCCACCACAAAGACCCTTCTTCCTTCATCTGCTCATTCAAAAGAAGGATTTGGGGGAACCAGAAAAATACAGCTTTTGTTTTCAAAACTGGAACCAATTATAATTTAGAGGTTGGTTAAATGGCCCCAACTATGTTTGAGTCCAGGTCTGTGGTACCCAAATCCAGTTTTTGGAAGAGAACGGGCAGTGAACTGTGAGGCTGGGTAGGAAAGAGTACAAGGCTGTCCCCCAAACAGCTCAGAACTCACACACCTGGCCCTGCATGCTCAACCCTCATCTCTATAGGTCCTAGTCTACAGTGAGCACATTTAGGCCTATATATGGGGTCCAGCACACCCCAGCTGGCACACCTGGCCCTACAGGTCTCATTCTGCCCAGCCCTATTTTATACATCCAGCCTTCTCCAGCCCTATCGAAGGGCACTTAACATCCATCATCTTCAGCAGAGAGGGGGGATTACAAGAGACCCTGGAGGTCAGAACTGCCAACTGCTGGTGTTCCCCTCTTGGAAAGGGCTGGGAAGGGCCACTGGATCATCTGAGAGTCTAACCACTCCCCCCGTGCCTCTTAGCCACATGGACTCTATTCTGGCCTCAGTTGTGCAGGAGGAGGACACAGTCTGGAAGGTTAACTGAGGGGAGACACTCGAGCTACGCCACACTAGGGAAGTCATCCTCCATGCTGGGATAAGAGTTTTCTGTAATATGGTTGCTTTGGTGCAGCCCACATCCCTGTAAGTCACCTCTCACCGCGCTCTCTAAGTAAGCCCAATAAATTCAGTGCTTCCCCAAGCTGCATTTTGGCTTTGAGAATCATACTTCGGTTTGCCCAGCTCTACAACCCAACCCTGCACACCCAATCCTGCACACTCAATTCTGCACACCCAACCCTGCACACCCAGTCCTACACACCCAACCCTGCACACTCAACCCTGCACACCCAACCCTGCACACCTAATCCTTGCACACCCACTCTGCATCCTGTTCTACACATTTATCCCACCTACACCCTACTTGCACACCTATTGCACACACCCAGCCCTGCACACCCTACTATATTACCACCCCCATCCCCCACCCTGCACGCTAGACCATCATAAGCAAGGAAATTGCTTATTCTCCAAGCAATAGAAATATCTATTTCTCCAGGCAAGGAAATCCACATGATGAGAAACAGTGAGGCTGCTATTGTAAATACCAAGTCTGGAGACCAGTGCCTACGAGCACATTGACACAGATGTCAGGACCTAAGATGCTTATGGACAAGGGCTGCTGAGTCACTCATACTGAGAGCAATGCATAGCACACACTGCCATAAACCCAGGCCAGATGCACCCACACTGTATGCTGATCCCCCCACCCCAACAATGATACAAGGTAAGTAGAAGTGAACTCTGACCAGCTGGCAGTGAGGCTAGGGACCCCTTACATCCACTCTAGACCTTCTCTGAGAACAAGTCCATCCGCAAACACCATGGCTGGGCAGTATGAGCTCTGAGGTCACAGCTGGAGAGCCTATCAGTGAGGCCCGTGTCTCTCAGAGCCCCCTTTCTCATCAGCCTCAAACAGGCTGCAAGGAGCTAGAAGAATCCACAGAAAAGGCCACACCAGGGACAGTCATCCCAACTCCATCCACATTCCTCTACCCACAGGCTACACACAGCTAGCGCCTGGTGCCTCAAAGGGGCTCAAGTCACCAGGCTGGCACACAGCAGCCACTGGTGCATGCCACTGTGGAGAAAAGGAAAGACTATGCAGAGGAATGCAGAAATGCTGGAGATCCCTCCACATGTACACCCAGCTCCAGCAGTCTATGATCTGCTTTCTAGCCCTAGAGGGAAAGGAACAGCCAGGGCCTAGATGCAGAAGAGACCCCTACTCCTTAAGCCCTGGGAGACTATCACGGCCCATGGCTAGTCAGCCCACCAGTCCTACGTCACACACTGTAATTTGAAGTGTCCCCCAGTCATGGTCATACCTAATCACAGCTAAATAGGACCTGTAGATGGAGCAAAATCTTAACTCATTTCTACAAGGTACCAAAGCATGATGTGGTGATTTATATATGCTTGGCCCAGGGTGTGACATTATAAGGGGGTGTGGCTTTGTTGAAGTAGATGTGTCACTATAGAGGTGGGCTTTAAGACCCTCATCCTAGCTGCCTAGGAGCCAGTCTTCTCCTGTGTGTCTTCAGAACAAGATGTAAAACTCTCAGGTCTTCCTACATCATGCCTGCCTGGATGCTGCCATTCTCTTGCCTTGATGATAAAAGGACTGAACCTCTGAACCTATAAGCCAGCCCTAACTAAATGCTGGCCATATATAGTTGCCTTGGTCATGGTGTCTGTTCACAGCAGTAAAACCCTAACTAAGACACCTGCCATGACTCCATGATCCATACATGGAAGTCCTCCTTGGCCATGAGGCTACCCAAGTTGCACATCTGTCAGAAGCCATCTAGGAAAGGCTATGGCAACTGGGTGAGAGTTTTGGGATATGATCCACCATTTTGTATGGCCCGTGATGGGTGAGCTCTGAGATACAGGGTCCTTAGAGACTTCATCCCAGGATTGCTTCTTGCTGCCAAGATTCCTTTCTCATCACTATTATACATCCTAATGATTCCTGGGCATTGGCCCAACCTATCGGGCAGATTTCCTACAGAATCAATATGAAGATGTATGTTCACGTAATAATGCTATTTAGACAAATTGATGATTTCATAATTCCTGATAATGATTTTATAGAATTTCTTTATTGGTACAAGTAATCTCAAGCCCCCTCTAGAATAAAAGCTGCATATAGAGCCCTGTAAACCTTCATGTGCATGGGCTAGTTGCACTAGGAAGAGGAAGCAGGCTTGGAACAAATTTATGATCAAGGGAAACATTCCTTCTAGGTTAGGAACGAGTCCACTATCTGGTGACTAAAGGCCGGCTGTAAACTGGAAGTGGACAATTTATTGTAGGTGCAAGGACAGGTAATAAGATATTGACTATATCTATGCAAGACTTCAAAATCATGAGACACAAGGCAGATGGTTCGTCTCTTGACAAAACTGTGTTAAGACATAAAAATTATTGTTTTAAACTTATAATGAACTTATGAAGCTAATAACAGATAATGAATGTTATCTGTTTAGTCTGGTATTCAGTCAGCTATCAGTTTTAATGGAAAGACATGTAAATATGTCTGTCACTCCTTAAGCCTTGTCAATCTATGACATGAACTATTGCCTTAAACTTACTATGAACTTATGAGAGTAAAAGTGTTTAGAAAACCATGTGATCAATATCCTGAGAAAGTATAAATCTGAATGCCCGGGCTGGTCCCCAGCACACATCAGGGAAGCAGCATTGAAGGGGGTAGAGAACCAAAGTCTGTGGCTCCATGATCTTCACCCTAGAGGATCAGTCTGGGCTTGCCATTTTGTCAAGCAGGAGGCTCCTGATATCCAGAGACCTCCATTCCAAAAGAGTCAAGGTGGCCAAGCCAGACACCTGACTCCTTGGTCTCTGTTCAGGGGACAGGGAGGCCTGTCACATTAGCTCTGGTGTCCCTTGTCTCCCTCCCAGGCCTTTTCCCTGCCCAAAGAAACATCGAATTCTGGAACAAAGAGGAAAAGAAATGGTTCTAAACACTCTAACCAGACCCACTGCCTTTTCTCTGTGGGCACCACTAGGCTGTCCTTGCCAAAAACCATCCCCTATGAAAGGCAGGGGCCTCTATCCAGCGTACTGCAAGTTCAAGTGTGTTCTCTCTCTCCCTCCCCCTTCCCCTCCCTCCTCCCCCTCTTCCTTCCCCTTCCCCTCTGTGTATGTGTGTGTGTGTGTGTGTGTGTGTGTGTGTGATGAAACGGCAAGCCCAGACTGATCCTCTAGTGTGAAGATCATAGAGCCACAGACATTGGTTCTCCACCCCCTTCGATGCTGTTTCCCTGATGTACTGATATCTCTGAATACAGCTCAGATCTTGGTCTCCCCATTTGCAAACCCTAAGCAGGGTTCTACTAACTTGTCACAAAACCCCACACACAGTGGCCCTATCTGTCACATCCCACCCAGCTCTCAGCCTGCTTCCCAACCCCTGCCTCATAGTGGGGTGACAGCTAACCTGCCCTGAGCCAGGGGTTGCCCAAAACAGGTCTCAGCCTCACCTGATCAAGGGCAGGACCTACACTGTGAGATGGTGGCTGTCAACCAAGCAAGTGAACAAATCTGGTGGTCAGGCAACGTGTCAGTTCACCTCAGGGGAACAGGCAGGAGTTGACATTCAAAGGTAGGCACTTCCCATGGTGTGGCACACACGGCACAGATGGTACATGGGGTCATCTGCGGGAGATGACACCAACCCCTTCCCCCCGATTTTGAGATGAAGGTGCTTCAAACCAAGAGCCCGCATTTCTGGTAGCTCAGAATGCTGGAGGTAACCCACAAGGGGGAATCTCAGGGCTGGTGTGGGTGGCACAGAATCCCACACTCGAGGTGAGGCAAAAGCCTGTGTCAGGAGCAGCGGACGGGCCCAGCCCTGCCCAGCTCCCATCAGGTGGGTACGTAATAAGAGGAGTGGTTTTGTGGGTCATTGTGTCAGGACGACATGACAGTGGCAACATCACCCTGTGCCCTCCGAGCTGTTGGCACTGAAGCCACAGGTTGCTGTATTATTGGACAAGTGCCCCTTTGAGGTCTCTAAGGTGGGAGCCTGAGGAGGTCACAGCTGAAGAAGTCACACCTGAGGAGGCATCACAAATATCAGATCTCAGCCTTACCTTCAACAGGTGCAATATCCCATGAGCAATAGGAGGTATAGAACTGTGGGTAGAGAATACACGTGTGTGTGTGTGTGTGTGTGTGTGTGTGTGTGTGTGTGCGTATGCTCTGTGTATGTGGTATGTATAGAGTGTTGTGTTTGTGCTGTGGGGGTGTAGTATGTGTGTGTGCTGTGTGTATGTGTGTGGGGTGTGTGTGTGTGTGTATGTGTGTGCTGTGTGTATGTGTAGTGTGGGTGTGTGTGTGGGTGTGTGTGCGTGCGTGCTGTGCGTATGTGCTATGTGTATATGTGGTATGTATAGTGTGTTGTGTTTGTGCTGTATGTGGGGGGGTGTAGTATGTGTGCTGTGTGTATGTGTGTGGTGTGTGTGATGTATGGGGTGTGTGTGTGGGGGGGTGTATGTATATATGTGGTGTGTATATGTGTGTGTGTATGTGTGTGTGTATGTGGGGGTGGGAGGGGTGTATGCAGGTATGGGGTGGGGTGTATACGTGTGCTGTATACATGTGATATGTGTGTGGTGTGTGTGTTGATTTAGCTCAGTGACAGAATGTTTGCTCAGCAAGCATAAGGCTCTGGATGCGGTCCCCAGCATGGGCAGAGGAGGCGGCGGAGAAAGAGCCATCAGGTAGGCACTGTTGACAACAGACCACAAAAACTGAACACACAGCATCAAGTATAGTAACATGCCATATGCTATGATCACTATAAAAACACCAACCATTCTGCTGAACTCCTGGGCTGGGCTGGGCAGAGGCAGGAAGCCGCCTAGAGGGCCTGCTCCTAGCTGCTGACTGGGAAGAGACCCTTGAGAACTCCCTCAGAGTCTCAAATGCAAAGACAGGTGGAGGGACTTACCACCATGTCCTCTGACACCCAAGCAGGTGGAGGGACATCTTGAGTCCCCCACAGCTGGAGAACACTCCAGTGACCAGCTGCCCACTGTGTCTTCCCCTGATCCAAAGTCAGCCCCTGCTTCCTCCTCCTTCCGGACTGCTGACACCTGAAACTTGCTGGGGTTGGTCTTGATTGCATGCTCCACCTAACAGCCTCCTCTCTACCAGGAATTTTACACATATGGAATCCATTTCAGACAGCCCGTGCTGGGTACTGAGGCTCTGGACCTCCAGGGAAGGGCTAGGCAGGAATCCCAGTGTGCTGAGACCAGCCCACCCACAAATGGGCCACGGAAGGCAGAGGAGGGAGCATCCCCCCGCCCTCTGGCCTCTGCCTAGGGTCAAGCCACCTGCCAAAGCCCTCACAGTGAGGCCAAGCCTTAAGCCAACAGCCATGTCAAGCTTGAGAGTCTGAGTTCTGTCAACAGGAAGGTGGAGAGGAGGCTCCAGGGACACACACTTCGTAAAGTAGAAGCCTACAGACCCCCAGCCTGCCCAGCTACCCAACAACAGTTGATAGAACTTAGATAACATAACCTGAGCCTTCCAAACTGAAGGGCTCCATTTGACACTCAGGACCACTCTAGGCTCCAGTTGGCTGCTGTCTCATCCTGATCCTATGGTTTGTTCTCCACCATGTGCCTCCAGAGTGAGGCTGTCACTTCTTCCCTGTCACAACTTATTTCTAGACTCCAAGCACAGTCACCATCAGTAGCTCCTGGAAGGGCTTGCCTGGTACGCACAAGGCTGTGGGTTCGGTCCCCAGCTTGGCAAACAGCCAACCTGACTAAGTAGATAAATGATGGTTCTTCTCTTCCCCTCACCCCTACCCCCAGGCCATCAAGGAAATCTCCATGATTATATCTCAAGTAACAATGAGAGATGCCCATGTAACTTTCAGGCAGCTTGGAAGAGGCTCCCAGCTCCCATGTCCCTTCAGGGAAGCTCCTTTTCCTCCTACTATGTTGCCTCATCCAGCCTTGATGTGACCGTAGGTGCCCGGTCTCACTGTAGCTTGTTATGCTGTGGTTATTTGGTACCCCTGGGAGGCCTGCTCTTTTCTGGTGGGAGGTAGAAAGGAGGTGGATCTGGGAGAGAGGGAAGGGGGGAGAAACTCAGGGGAGGGGAAGGAAGGGAAGCTGCAGATGGGATATAAAAAATAATCTGAATTTAACCAAACTGTAAAACCTAAAATGAATGCATAAATTTCTTGATTAAATAAACAAATCTTTAAAAAAAAAAAAAAGCTGCCATGGTCATGGTGTCTCTTCACGGCCCTGGAATGCCGACTAAGACAGGGAGTATGGTAGAACATGCATATGCATGTGAGCTTACATCATACAAGTGCGCACACAGTTACACAGGCAGGAGTGGGTGAGGCATCTCAGTGTGCATGAATCTGTGCAAGGCAGATCACCGCTGGTTCACCCGTGGACTGTAGTCTAGGTATATATGCATAGAATGGTGCCAAGGGAACCTAACAGGGACTGTGGTCATGTGACCTAAACTACTTCAAGGAAATAACAAGAGAAGATCACGGTGGCACAGCATGGCCCTGTGGACTCTGAGAGCAGGTCTGGTGTCCATGTGGGGGAAGGGAAGCCCAGGTCCTGGGAGGTAGCATATCCAATTCCCACACTGGGGTGCAGAGCTGACAGGCAGCCAGAACAGAAACAGAAAAAAGGAAAAGCAGAAGCTGAGACAGGAAGCAGAGGGGAGCTGGGGTCTAAGTGACCTTCCTGCAGCTAGCTCCTCCCTAATATCTCTGACCAGCCAGCCAGAGAGACCTGGAAGTCCCAGGAGAAGACCTGCAGGAGACACCTGCCTGACATACCAACAGCTGGACACAAAGCCCAGGCCTCATCCCTAGACATCCAACTGTAAGTGCCATGCTGCTGGGACACCAGGGTGGTGAATTGGATTAGAGGCTCAGTACCTCCCAGCCCCCATAGTGACAAGTACCACCAACTGCCTGCAGATCTAAGAAAATGCCTGAGTTCTTTCTGGATAACCTTGCATATTACCCTCCCTAGCACCAAGAAGGCAGCAGTGGCCAGGGAAGGCCAGAACCCAAGAAGTCTGAGTGGTCACACCACAGGATCCTCTAGACTACAGTTGCCCAGGCAGAGTCAAGAACCTGAACTCTCTTCCTGCAGACATACACAGCACACACAGGGACCAGGGTATGAGAGACCCTGGGTGTCCAGCTTCTCTGAGGTAGAGTAGGTCTGAGTTCCTAGCTGCCTCTCTCTCCCTTGGCTACCCTGACCACATCCCAGCTCAATGCTAGAAGAAAGGATTCCGGCCCAGGCCCTACCTCAGCCCTCCAGGGTTGTCTAGACTTCTCCCCTCCAACCAGTGCTAGCTCCATTTTACCCAGCGGTTGAGGACCTGCACCATGTGGTCGGTTAAATGGCACCTTGTAGCTGGTCTTTGCAACTTTATGAGCCCTGGACCCTAGATCATGGCTACCAGCTGTGATGGCTAGTCTTGTCAACTGGGCACAATCCAGAATCACACGGGGAAGAGGGCCTCAGTGAGGAATTGTCTGGATCGTGTTGGCCAGGAGGCATGCCTATGAGAGATTTTCTTGGTTAGGTTAACTGAGATCCACCCAGAATGCGGGCTGCATCATTGCATTTCATGAGCAAAACTGAGAGAGAGCTGAGCACTGGAAAGTATGTATGTAAATTCATATTCTCTCTCTCTGCCTCTGTTTCTCTTTCTGTCAGTTTCTCTCTGTTTCTTTGTTTCTCTTTCTCTCCTTCTCTCTGTCTGTCTCTCTTTGTCTCTGTGTCTCTCTGTCTCTTTGTCTATCTCTCTGTCTCTGTCTCTGCCCCCCACCGTGTGTGTGTGTGTGTGTGTGTGTGTGTTCTCACTCTCACTCCAATCTTCACTGTGGATGTAACTCACTGTTTCAATGAGTTGGCTGACTCGACCTCTCTGCGGAGACGGACCGTAGCCTGGAATTGTGAGCTGAATGAACCCTGTCTTACTTAGGTTTCTATTGCTGTGATAAAACACTGCGTCCAAAACCACTTGGGGAGGAAAGGGATTGTCGCAGCTTCCAGCAGGCTCATACAGGCAAGGTATCTAGCCCCTATTGATCTGCTTTCTTATACAACCCAAGAGCACCTGCCCGGGGTGGCACCACCCACAGAGAGCTGGCACCTCCCACATCAATCATGACTCAAGAAAATGCCCTCCCCCCAGACTTGCTTACGGGTCAGTCTGATGGAGGATGTGCTCAATGGAGGCCCCATCTTCCTAGATGACTCTTGGTTTGGGTCAAGTTGATTAAAAAACTGAACCAGCACAAACCCTAAGCTAATTTTGTTTTCTATCATTGTATCAGTTGAACTAAGATACTAACACTAGTATGGTAAGTCACTATATGATACTCAGCTGCCATTACTGCTGCCCCAGCCACAGGAGTCTCCTCCGTCCACCATCCTGACCTCACTCTGTTAACTTCAGCCTCATTCCCTGGTTCTGTACCTCATACCCGCTACCATGCCGCGACTCCTACACAGGTCCACACAAGGCCACCTGCACACACAGGCATGGACCTGGGACCATGGACCTGGGCAGGGCCGTCCCAACCTCAAGCTTCATCCTGCTCCTGGTCCGCCAACACACATTTCACTCAAGAGAACTGCCCGCAGCTCCCAGGAGTCTGTGTGCCCCACCCCACACTTCCTCTGTTTCATTGTAGAATTCAATTGTAGAGTAGCGTGCCCACAATGGTGTTCACTGATACACGCATCACCGAGGCACTGTGCTGCCCCTAGATACAGTGCATCTCTTTCTGAATACAACCCTTGATACGCCACAATAGGGAACCCACAATACATCTCCTACAGAGAGCTATAGGTCTGGAGGCATAGCTCGGTAAGTACAGTGCTTGTCTAGCATACACAAGGCTTGACTCTCAACACCACATAAGCAGGACATGAAGGTTCACACCTGTCATCCCTGTGATTTGGTAGGCAGGGGTGGAGGGAGATCAGAAGTTCAAGGTGATCCTCTGTTGCATAGTGACCATCCCTGGATACACACAACTGGCTTTAAAGGAGAGAGAGAGAGAGTGGTGCATGGCTTTATGGCTTTGATCCCAGCACTTGGGAGCCAGAGGCAGGCAGATCTCTGTGAATTCAAGGCCAGCCAGGTCTACATGGTGAATTCCAGGCCAGCCAAGGCTACAGATTGACACTCTCAGTCTCAGAGCAAGAGAGCAAGAGAGGGAGGGAGGGAGAGATTAGACAGGCACAGAGGCGAGAGCAAGACCACAAGCTGATTAGACACCCTTGCAGAGGTCTTTCTCAGAGCTCTTCATACCCTGAGGAGCAGAGAGGGAGGCAGCTCCTGACATTGGGCCTCCCCAGCCCAGTGGGCCCACACTTCCCAAGTTGAGCTGAGCATCACTGAGAACGTAAGAGGGAGCCCAAGCTAGAGCTTCAACTCTGCAGGTCTCTTAGGGAGTGGACACAGCAGGATAGATATCTTGGTTGCTAGGGACAGGCACCTTGTTGACTGTGTACAGATTCCTCTCCTTCAGTGGAAGGGGGAGAGTCCCAACATATACCCTGAGCATCGATGGCTTAGATATTAGAAGGGTCCAAGCAAAATTTGTCACCTACTTAGGATAAGAGCGGAATTCAGAGAACCAGGAAGCAGAAGGCAAAACAGCAGAAGGGGCCTCGGTCCAGCCGCACCCACGTCATGGGACCACAAGGGTTCTCGGGAAGCCTGGTAATTGGCCCCGACACCCCACCCAGCACTTTTTCTTTCTGGTCACCTCCCAGTCACAATCCCATAAATGGTCCTGGGAGAAATCACAACCTGATTAGCGGCTTCCTGCCATTCTCTGGTCCCCATCACTCCATCAGCCCTATGCAAACACCATGAGGCTCAACGACCCGCAGGCTGACACTGTTCTCCTACAGTTTCCAGGTCGAATGAAGAAGGAAACTTCACAATGGCTGGGGAAGGGCTGGAGTTGGCAGCCAGAGCACTGCCCTTCCCACTGGAGGGAGCTAGAGGTGATAGAAGAATAGGGGGAGTGGGTGCACCCTGGCCCTTGACATAAATGAGAATCTTCCTCTCCTGCATGAGAACGTCTGGCCCCAACTAGTTCTGGCTGTTCCTAGCTGGCATGCTGACTGGGAGGGAGCTGTGGGCAGTAGCTTATCTTCACAGCTGACCACAGGGACCCAGACCCTCTAAGAGTTCCAGGCACTGAGAGCATATGGAGACTTACACCCTAAGGCAGAAGCCCTCTCCACCTGCACCTGTCCTGGCCTCTCACTCAAAATAGTGGGAAGCAAAAGCAAAGCTACAATGAGGCTTCCCAGGGTCCCTAGGCCAAACGCAGAGCCAGATGGCTGTGGGGAACCTCTACAAGTATCTGAGCTCCACAGACCTCACTAAGAAGGGAGGAAATACCCTGCACTGCTAAGCCGCTCTCACAGGTAATCCCCAGGTCCCATCCCTGGAGGTCACAGCTTGACACAGATCCACCAGAACCTTCAGCAAAGTGACCCGGGTGCTATCATCCCCACTACTGACAGGTATCCAGACCTCCTTTAATAATAGCTTGACACGTGGACATTGCTTGAGCTCCTACTGTATGTCACCCAGTAGTCTCCATGAGATGTTACTCATCCCATCCACGGATCTGAGATGGGCATTGTTGTACCCGTCTCACTAGCCCAGGCCAAGGCCTTGGGGGCTGACGCCCCACAGGTCACAGGTCATGGAGGGAACTAAGCCAGTGCTTTCTGCCTCCATTGCCTGGCTCGTACAGGGTAGGCACCTAAACCATTAGTAGCCGTTTGTCCCACATTCCTGCCTGGACCAATGCCTCCACACACAGGCCCTCAGAGAGGCATGAGGGTGTGGCCAAGCTCCAGAAGGACAGCTGTGAGAGGGAAATACAAACTAGGTATAGGACCCAGACCATGACCAAACCCCTGCCGGCCCTGCCAACCAGCCAGTCCTGGGATGATCCTCACCTATCTCTTCATCCCCTCCCATACTAACATCTGCTTACCTCTGCCTCCTCACCAGGCCATGGGCTCCCCAAAGCTGGCACTGTCCCTAAGACACACACACACACACACACACACACACACACGCACCCCAAGCACCAGCACTGAGTAGCTAGTGGAGACAGCCCGAGAAAATGGTGTCAAAGGAAGGAGTCTGTGGCCACCAGGGAACGTGCCGGGCCTCCAGCCCCTAGGGAGGGGACAGGCCCAGAGTGACACCTACACCAGCCCCTCAAGGATGGGAACCAGACGGTGATAAACAAGGAAGGCAAAGAGTATCCGGAGACAGAGATGCTGGATCACAGGCTCTGCCAGGACCATTAAACAAACAAGGTCAGACGTGGAACTAAGAGAATCATCCGTTGAAAACAAGCTTCAGAACAAACAACTACGGAAAGCTCAGGCTCTGGGTGGAGATCCTGCAGGAGCTCACAGGCCGTGTGACAGCCAGAACCCCACTGGTCTCCAGTAGTTACCCAGGGGAGGTGTTCCACAGAGACCACAGCCTCACCAGTGCTGAGAGAGCCTGCTCCCAAGCCAGGAGTAACAAGCCACCTGAGCTCTCTAAGCTTCCACATGTGGGTGACGGACAGCCTGGTGTCTGGCTCACTCACAGTCAAGTGCAGTTGACAGGACAGGCCCAGTGCTCTCATTAGCCAGAAAGGTGGGACAGAAAGGTGGTCATGGCCATACTCATGACACTGCCACAGATCCCTCCCCCTCTCCTGCATAATGACCTCACTGCCTACAAAAGCCAGCACCTGTAGCTTGACTCCACCACACAGCAGGGAGACAACCAGCCTGTACGATGGGTCAAGACTGGCTTGGCCTGCCTCTGCCCACCCTCACCCTGGGATGGTCACCAGATCCCAGGTTATGACTCAGAGGGGACATGGGGCTACAGACTGCCCTGCTCTCCTTCCCCACCTCACCATCCTGCCCAGAGCATCCCGGCCAGAAGCTGTACATTAGCCCTGTCCTCCGCTCCCAGGAAGCCCCAGAACTCCATTGCCTCCCATCCTGACATGCTCTGTGCTCCCCTATTGTTTCATTCCATTATTGGCACCTCCTATGTCAGGCCCAGGGGACCCCCCCCCCACCTCAGAGCAGAAACTCAGGGGACTTTGATGCCTGCCCTCATACAAGCCACAAGAAGAAGGGAACACAGCCACAGAAAAAGGGAGATGTTGGTGTTGGGCCAGAACACCCCAACCTGAGGGAGTGCTGGCCAGTGGCCCAGTCTTGTCACCTCCAAGCTGGCCTCCTGTCCTCTTCCCTCTGCTCCCTTCCGGAGAGTGACTCACTTCCCTCCTGGAAAAAAATCAGCAGGCGTCCCTTCTCCGGTCCCTATTTCTCATTAGAGTTCACCTCAGGACGAGGTGCTAAGTTTCTAATGGTGGGGGCATGAGGGAGCCAGAATCCCATCACACTTAATCTTCAGTGTGAGGAGTGTGATTCCCAGACACACTAGTGACTTCAGGAATGACCCCTCCAGAGGACCACTACTCTTGCCTGCCAGCCACCTGTCCCCACATCTGACAGCCACCTGTCCCCACATCCACTGACATCTACCTGTCCTCGCATCTGTCAACCACCTGTTCCCACATCCACCTGCCAGCCACCTGTCCCCATATCCACCTGCCAGCCACCTGTCCTCACATCCACCTACCAGCCACCTGTCCCCACATCCACCTGCCAGCCACCTGTCCCCGCATCCACCTGCCAGCCACCTGTCCTCACATCCACCTGCCAGCCACCTGTCCCATACCTGCAGGCCAAGGCCTCTCCAGCAGCTGCCACAGCCATGCTCCATGGCCAGGAGCCTGTTCCTTTGTCCCTGGTATGGGCAGATGTTCAGGGCTGCCTTCCTCCCTCCTATGGCAGCATCAAGCCAGCTCTGCCTCCCCCAGTTCTACCAGACTATGCTGTGACTCCACTGCCCCTTTTCCACCTGAATTCTGCTCCAACAGTCTTGGAAGAACTGTGGTGCTGGGGGTCCCTGGACATCTCTCATGTGGCTGAAGGCAGAGTCTAGGAGTACAGAAGTCATGGGCCAGCACCCAGAGAACCAAGGCTAGGCAGATGTTCCCCATGACACATGCCTCTGTTCAGTCTTCCCGGTACCAGTTGAGAGAGATGGACACTCACCTGAGAGGCAGCCTTCCTGGCCGGGCTTCTGGCTCCAGCCGGGACAGCACCTGAACACGGTGCGGGCCTCTGTGGTATATACCTGTCTGTAGCTCATATAGTACACAGTCCTGGAACAGAAGAGACAGGATGTGTTGACCATTATGGGGTCAGTGCTTCAGGTCTCAGAGCACCCCAAAGATAGGTACTTGACCTCTCAGAGAGCCCCAAAGATAGGTGCTTGAGCTCTCAGAGAGCCCCCCAAAATAGGTGCTTGCCAACGAAAGGTGAGCAGGCTGAGGTGCCCAGGGAACTGGGGCCTCACATACCAGTGCCTGGTTCCTTCTGTCTGCCTTCTTCACAGGATGGCTCTTAACAGCCCGTAGGGCTCCTGGAGGCTCCATTCTCCCCACTCTTGCCTGCCTCAGCCTCTTTCCCTTGCTCCAGTGATGACCAGTAAGACAGACTGGTCGTCAGCTCCGTCCAGTCTGGTCCCTTCGTCTGTCACTTCTGACACTAGGCTTGAACACTG
Organism: Rhynchomys soricoides; assembly: GCA_019843965.1. Lineage (NCBI taxonomy): Eukaryota > Metazoa > Chordata > Mammalia > Rodentia > Muridae > Rhynchomys > Rhynchomys soricoides. Next base: position 832,375 of record JADRCH010000171.1, on the reverse strand, counting down.
ACTCCCCCAAATCCATGCCTGCCTATAATGGGACTTGCCTAGGGAACAAAATCTGTTTAACCCATCATCTGTTAAGATGGGGACACATGGAGGTAGTGAATGGCACCCTGAGAATACATTAAGAAACACATGTGAAGATGGGGCAGCTGAGGACACCCCAAGATAGACATGACAGGACAGCCAGTGGTAGAGTGGGGGACAGAGGCAGCTGCTCCCTCAGAACCCCAGCCCTATACTGGGACTTCCAACGTAAAAAACTGGCTTGTCTTTTTAATTTGTATTTTGTGTGTGTCATGTATACATGGAGCTAATGTGTCTTCCTGAATGTTATTTTTTTCCACCTTTTGAAGCAGTCTCTCACTGAACCTGGAGTTCACCAATTGCCTCGCCTGGCTGGCCAGCAAGCCCCAGGGACCCACCTGGCTCTGTCTCCTCAGCACTGGGGTTGCAGGTGTACAATGGTATGCCTGCCTAGCATTTTTTTATGTGGGTTCTGGGGATCTGAACACAAGTTTCTAATGCTTGCATGACAAATACTTTACCAACTGAGCCATCTCCCAAGGCCCATCCAGAGCTGCTTTTAGGCTACCTGATTTGTCATCGTTTGTCACAACAGCTCTAGGAAGTGAACACTGATCTCACAGCTTCGTACATGCTCCTGGGCTCTATGACGGTGAAACCTCCAGGTTTGTAGAGACAGGTTGCAAAGGAGACACAGACAAAGAGGGACCAGAGACAGTGTGGTGGTGGTGGTGGTGGTGGTGGTGGTGGTGGTGGTGGTGGTGGTAAAACAGAGAGAAGATGGTGACTCCTGCCTCCCCCACCAACCTCCAGCCTGCAGGGTCAACAGCCACAGAAGCTAGGCCAACAGCCACATGTCAAGGGCACTCAAGGCCTGCAGAATGGTCAGGTGGCCCAGGCTGTATCTCCAGGTGATAAACCAGCCTGTGCTTTGTGGGGCAAGCACACCAAAGCCATGTGGCCCTAGGGATCTGTCCAATAAACAGGGCTGAGGCCACTTCCGGGAAGCATGTGTTCCTGAACAGACTCTCCACACAGAAACTCTGGGAGTGCCTTACAAAATACCACCTTGGCAGGACATGAAACCACTTGCCCGGACAGAAACCGACCACAGCGTGAACAATATTTGGCAGCGATAGAGCACTAGAACCTGGACATCGTAAATATTTATCCCCTTGCCTGGGCTGCAGACAGGGCTGGGCTATGTGTGGCTCCCCCATGCCCTGGACACTCCCCACAAGGCCACTGAAGGAAAAGATTCTTGGGGAGGCCAGGCAGCCATGAGAACCAAACCTAGCTCACCTTCAGGTACCACCATCTCACTTGGGCTCTGAACCTGTGGGGCTGGAGGCTGCTGGGACCACGTCAGAATGGAGGCTTTGGGGACCATGTCAGATGTGAGGCTGCTGTGACCAGGTTCGAATGGAGGCCATAATACTCATGAGTCTGGGCTTTCCGAGAAGGATGCAAGCCCCATGATTTGAGTGCCAGCTCCTTCCATTCCTTCCCCCTTCCTTACTTTCTCTGGGAGACTCCTCTGTTACCCCTCAAAGGACCTCTTTATGTAGCCTAGAGAGTTCCCAGCCTGGCGACCTGGATGTCTGTCTAACCAGTCAGGAAAGACTCTCTCACACTGAGATCCTTGAAGTCCCTCTGGCCTCTCAGACGGATGTCAGCACAGCTTCACCTGGCATCGGTGAGGCCATACACCAACACCAAGTGCCCATTACCTAAAGACAAAAGATGGTGGCCATGAGGGAATGGCTTAAGGTGACCTCAACCAGGTCAATACAGATGGGGAAACTGAGGCCAAAAAAGTTCTCAACCTGGTCAAGCAAATTCAGACTGAGGGGCTGGGATCCTAGTGCATCCTAGGATGTCTGTCCCACAAGAGCTCAAGAAGAGAGGTGTCCCCCCCCCCAAAAAAGCAAAACAAAAACCTAGGGACTAGGGGAATGGCTTAGTGGGTGAGAAGATATACTGTGAAAGCAATAGGACATAAGTTCGAACCCCCAACATCCATGTAAACAGCTGAGCATGGTTACACATGAGCCCAGCATCGGAGGAAGAGGTTGAGCCAAGGAACTCGCTGGTCAGCCAACCTAGATACGCAGCGAGTTTCCAGCTCGGTGAGATAGCCCAAAGAAAGAGACAGAAACAGAGGAACCCACTGTACTGACTGGTTTTGTGTGTCAACTTGATACAAACTGGAATTATCACAGAGATAGGAGCCTCCCTTGAGGAAATGCCTCCATGAGATCCAGCTGTAAGGCATTTTCTCAATTAGTAATCAAGGGGGGGAGGGCTCCTTGTGGGTGGTGCCATCCCTGGGCTGGTAGTCTTGGGTTCTATAAGAAAGCAAGCTGAGCAAGCCAGGGGAAGCAAGCCAGTAAGAAACATCCCTCCATGGCCTCTGCATCAGCTCCTGCCTCCAGGCTCCTGCCCTGTGTGAGTTCCAGTCCTGACTTCCTTTGGTGATGAACAGCAATGTGGAACTGTAAGCTGAATAAACCCTTTCCTCCCCAACTTGCTTCTTGGTCGTGATGTTTGTGCAGGAATAGAAACCCTGACTAAGACACCCTCTGTAGCAGCACAATCACATGCTCAAAGCCTGACATTACAATGATGTCCCTCAGGCTTGGGCACCACCAGAGTCCACTGGTGACCCCACAGGTGGTTAAAGTCAGCACTTGGCTGAGTTACATGCTAAGCCTGCTGGAGGGCCAGCAAGGTTGACAACAGAACCCACTAGCAGAAGCCACTGTGCCCACCTCCTTGCAGTTAGACTTGATGGTGACACATCTGACCTCATTCCCATATTAAACACCTGTACCACTCAGGCCAGGCTCAGAGTATGTCCCAATGTAGGCTCCATTCATGAGCCTAGGAAGAGACAAGGCCCCAGGGAGACTTGAGGTCCTGACATGGTAGGTCTTTTCCAGTGGGAAAAAAACAATGTCCCATTGGGTCAGGTGCTCTGGAGAATGGAGGGTGATCTTGGGCTGGCTTATGAGGGATAAACTGGGGTCGGCACAGCAGGACAGCTGTCCCAGAGGAGGACTGGAGGAACTTCCCAGCGATTGGGAAAAACAGCAAGAAAGACTTCAAGGCCTCTAGCATGCCTGTGTTTGCTATACACAGGGAGCTAAGGTGAGTCTGGTTGGTGTGTGTACTTTCTGACCTCCATGATTGGAACAACAGGCACAAAGACAAATGACTCAGGGTCACCTTAGAGAAGGTAGGGCAAAGGAGAAAATCAGGCCGGTGTCCAACAAAGAGGATGCCCTCAACCATGGTGGACAGCTGCTCAACTAGAGCTTTGGCCCCTACCTGGAGCCTAGAACCCAAAATGACACATGGGACCCCCACCCCTACTTGGGGTTGAACTTCTGTGTTTCAGGCCAGAGGGTGGGTAAAGGGAACCAGATGTATTGAGCTGGGCAGACTGATGGGGGAATCCCAGAACCTGGACACAAGCCATTTTGAGATATCAAGAGAAAACCCTGACTCAGACACTACAAACCATCTTACACTCACCAGAGCTCTGCCCCCCCCCCCGAACCAGGGAAGTGTGGCCCTCCCAAACAGTAGGTCATCAGCCACTTTGGACACCCTGCCACATCAAGTCCTTGCCAACCTATAAACCTTGACTGTCACAGAACCTCCAGCCACCGGGCCCAGGGGCTTCCAGCCACCATGTCTTTCACAAGCTATGAACAAAGAAACACGGCTTGGAGGCCCAAAAATCGCTTCGTAAGCCTGTGCAGGCATGACCACGTGAAGGTTGGAAGGAGAGGTACAAAATGTTGACCTCTAAGAATGGGAGGTTCCTCCTTCCCCTTGGTCTCCTGACCTGCAGCCTGTCACTCCATGGGGGCAGGAGCAGGCTGGGCTCTGCAGACCTGAGCAGCATGCCCCACCCATGTCAGCTGCTACAGCCCCCTCACCCCTCAGCACTTCCCACCTCCAGACATTACCACGAGTGTCCTGGGCAAGGACTTTTTCCATTCTATCCTACACAAGCCCTAATGGGCAGCAAATACACACTAACGCTCAATCGGCCCCTGGAGCACCTTAGGTCAGGCAGAGCAGGCCCAGGTGCCCTGTGAACCCTAGCAAGAACGGCAGTGCTGAGACTTCTTGTTGAGCACTCTGCTTTCCTTGTCAGGCACTCTCCACCTGGCTAGGGCTGCAGCCAACTCTACCACTCCCTCAACACCCAACAGTTCCACTCTTTGCTGCTCCCCACTGCCCAGCTTCCCCTCAGGTAAGCCCTGCAGAGGACGGTTATGTAAAGACACTCCTTAAGTTTGATTTTAAAATAAAACATTGGGCAATATGTTTTCACAGGCTTGGGCATTAGACCCAGGGGTCAGCTGGCTGAGCAGGAATCTCCAGCTGGAACCTCAGATGGCTGAGCAGGAATTCTACCTTCTGTCCAATCAGCACTCGTCCCCTGAGGGTCTGACCACCACCAGGGCTCCTCTCCACCCTCATAAGTGACCCAGCCTGCTTGAGCAGGCCTGCTAGAGTGTGGGGGTAAAAGACCATGTCCTCGGTGAAGGGAATCAGGTCGAACCAGGTGAGGCCCCAGTCCTAGCTGCCTGACCCTAAAGGTCACTGCTGCTGCTGCTCCTAGCTGAGAATTGGTCCCCATTAGATCAGGATCTCTGCCACATACCTGCGCTCTTGGCCAACACACCATGCCTGCTGCCCGCAGCCTGACCTCCACACGGGCACTATGCGGCTGAAGGCTTGCACACAAGGCTGGCGGTGACCCACCAGGGTCAGCTTCTGTTCTGCACACACGTGGGGCCTGGAGAAAAAGGACAAGGACATTCAACTCCCCTACTGTCAACATCTGGCTGGCAACAGCCATGTCTCTATGCCTGTACTAGGTGCCCAACTATCCCATGCTAGGTCACAGCACATTGTCCACCTGGCATCCACTCTGGACTCCACGACAAGGGGAGTAAGAAGAAATGAGGGCCACAGCATCTTCCACCAGGATCCTGAGCTGCACAAGGCACTGTCCCTAAGAATCTTCAATGTAGGCAGAATCAGCTGTCCCCTGTGGACAGCCCAGGAGCTCAGGGTAGAGGGGACTTACAGGCCTTGTTGGGGCTCAGGCTTGTCCGCAAGTCCTAGGCCCCAGAATATCCTCCCTCACTCCTGCTACCTCAGCATCTCCCTGGCATCCTCAGACTACATAGGAGTATGTGGATGTGACCCAGGAGTAGGGGTGGGGACAAGCAAGTCAACAGAAACTCAAAAATCTAGCCACTGTCCAGCCACACCTGGGGCAGTGATTCTTTTTACGTTTCTGCCTTCCACTCAGCCCAGAAACCAGCCTAGGGGAACACAGTGCCAAAGGTGGGGGTGGCCTAAGACAGACCTCCAGACCCACCAAGTAGAGAAAAGGCTCCTGCCCTGCAAGAAAAATTCAACTGGAGAGGCCATCTGCTAATGTACAGCAGGAAATGTACCCAAAACTCAGGCTCACTCAAGCCTGAGGGACCAGAGGATACAAAAGCAAGCTGTGGGAAAGAAGAGAAGACCCACTACTCTGGACCAGGCCTGGGAAGCAGGTGAGCACCCCACATGGCCCAAGGAATAGGGAACATTGGACCTGCATGGCCAGGCTCTCAGCTATCCAATCTGGTGGGTACTTACAGAAAGCCTGGCAATCCTCTGCAGCACACAGCCCCTCCCCCTCTCTCCAGGGCACGGAGCAAGCAGGGGCCAACCATTCCTCCCACCCTAGCTGAGGTCCCTGCTCCTTCAGGGGACACAGATACATCCTTGGCTTTGCCCCACCCCATACTCCTACATGGCCTCACTATTCCTAGTGATTGCTGAGTGCTGTCCAAAGTTCAACACTTAAGAGACCCAGACCACCCCAACCAGCAGCTCTGGCCCCAGACCAGCCACCCCCAGACGGATGTTCTGACCCAGAGGCCTTTATGTTTGCTCTTTCCCTGGCTCTGCTGGGTGGGAAGCCACCCCCACAGGGAAGTGCACGGACCAACTGCAGACAAGATGAAAGTACTAGACAGACAGACATCAGGGGCTCCCAGCTCTGAGCAGGTCTGCACCTGCCCGGCATGAAGCCAGGTCATCTAAACCCTAGCTTTCCATCAGTCACAGCATAGCCATAGGCAGCCCTAGGCACAGAGCTGCCATAACTCGTCCTAAGACCTCCTGTAGGGCAGTCCCCACTGTACCTTCCCCAGTCTCCCAAACTTCCAACCTAGGGCAGAAACTAGCCATGCCAAGTCTGGGGTGAGTGCAGGGTGAGGACTCTCAGGTCCCAGGACGAAGCAGTGGGATCTGGGGTATGCTGTGAACCCCACATGTGCACTGTAGCTGTGGATGCTTTCTCCATGGCCAGGCGGGACCCCAGACAGGACTGAGCGGCTATGAAGTTCCAGAACCAGATGGGAAAGGGTTTTTACCACTTCACAGAGACAATCCTCCAGGGGACAGACCATTCCCCTACCCTCTGCCCTGCTGATACCAGGCACCCTCTAGGCACCCATGGGGTACCCTTTTCACCACCAGAAAGAAGGTGACAGTGACTCTCTGAATTATTTTAAGATCACCTGCTAATCAGACATGGAGCCTGGACCCAAGACCCCACGTCTTCCTGAGCTGTGCTATGCCTCTCAGATAGACAGCTAGCTAAGAATACTGAACCCAAACTTCCAGAAGCCTGTTGTGAACTGGGGTCCCAGGTTAAGAATATGGGGATATATCCCTAGGCTTGGCCAGGCAATGGTGGCGCACGCCTTTAGTCCCAGCACTCGGGAGGCAGAGGCAGGCGGATTTCTGAGTTCGAGGCCAGCCTGGTCTACAGAGTGAGTTCCAGGACAGCCAGGGCTACACAGAGAAACCCTGTCTCGAAAAACAAAAAGATTATGGGGACAAAGCTGGTTGCACAGGACAGTAGTCTCCACGCAGGGAAAGCCCTTCTCTGGCCTGCGTCCTGGCCTCACATTTGACCCTTGTGGCCTCCACTTCGTTGTGTACCCACAGGAGTCTGCCCTCTATGGAACCCTTGAACATAGAAGTTCCTTTGAGCACACACACACACACACACACACCTGCCCTCTGGCTAGTGGTGAGTGTAGCTGATTGGAGGCCAATGGAAGATGGGGCCTAGAAGAAGGGACACCTGGTCTCTGTCTCCCTAGCTACTTAGAACTCTCCCTGCCAGGTAGTAGCTGCTCCACTGTGGCCAGAGTAGCTCTCCACCCTCTCTCTGTTCCCATCCCTGGTCTGCACCTAAGACCTGAGAGATCAACACGGCTGGTATAAGGACATCTGTGACATGTAGAGAATGTCACTGTCTCCAACCATGTGATGAAGGTCTGCAGGAATCCACATAGACAGGAGACCAACCCAGAGGCTTCCAAGCTCTCGGAAGAACCTAGTGGCTAATTGGCATGAACAAGGAGTTGGGGTGGCACATGCTGAACCCAGTGTGATTCCTAGGAAATGTGGGCAAACATACATGGTGGAGGATGGGAACTCTAGGGGAAAGGAAGCTAAGGGAGAGATAAAAAGACAGACACAGCCCCAGCTCAGGGCCCCAGAAGAACGCAGCAGCAAAGACTCAAGTTCTTCAGCAGGTCAAAGGTATCTTTGTGTTCTTATAGTCTCGTGCAGCTTCCTGCCAAGGCAGGAAAGGCAAAGCCCACCACAAGGTGGACCCATTGCCATCAGAAGGTGGGGATCTCAGCCCAGCCGCAGAGCCATCTGCTGAAGGATGGAGTGGGGCTCCAGGAAGCTGGCAGTCTTTGCAGGAGCTAGAGGCCTAGGATGCTCGTGGCAATGATTCCCTTCATCAAGGTGTGGAAGTGGGAGGCACACAGTCTCTATAGCTTCAGGGGGAGGACTTGTCTATACCTCCCTCATCTGGCCATATGGCTACCTCTGAGCAAACTTCCCTGGCCTGGGTACAGCTGGCACACTGGAAAATGTGAGACTTTGAGAGTAGGAGTCCCATTGGTTGTCTGGGGCATGGCAACACTGAGAAAAGGCAGATAGGAGACCCTCAGGTGCCTCCTGCCAGGCACACGACCAGCACAGGATACTCAGCAGACATCCGGTCCTTCCCCTGTTCCACCTCTCTGCCCCCACCCCGATTCACAGACACAGCACCTCCTGTCTTCTGGGGTATCGGGTCTTTCACCATCTCAACCTCCTCACATCCTGAAGAAGGGGTCTTAAGGGGCTACTCGAGAGATAAACTAGAAGAAGCCTCCATCACAGAGAATGTGGCTGTTTAAGCCCTCAGGCCAGTACACCCAAAGAACTCCTTACAAGATGGAACTTGAGTTGGAGGTGGGGGGAGGCTACTGCCTGCCTGGGTAGTAGGAGAGGGCCGTTGTTATCTGATTCCAAGGCTTGGGCACCGGGTTTCTTAGCATAGCTGCCCAAAGGGGCTCCAGACTGGGAGAAGCCCTGTGCTTCGAACCTGTGTATGAACGTGTGGCTGGCGCAGCCTCAGGCAGAGCTGGTAAGAGCTCCAACACATGGGCAACCTCTCTCTCCATCCTCAATGGGGATGCAGGAAGTCCTTAAGCAGCCATGTGAACCGTATGCTGTTCGGCAATCATCCCCATCCCCAGCTGAAGCAGGCAAGTCATACTTCCTCCAAGCTGAAAAGCCATTTAGTGGCAAAAACAGGTAGGTAGTCACGCTCCACCCACTGACTCTGAGCACCCACAGTCAGCAGCAGCCAGAGAATCACACTGCTCCAGCAGACTCATGATGATCTACAGGGCACCTGGGATGAGAGCCAGAGCTGCCCTACCCCTAAAGCCCACAGAGGCCCATGGCTTGCACACCAACAAAGGTGCAAGGTGGAGGACAAGGTGGAGGACAAAGGTGGAGGACAAAGTACTGTGAAAACTCTGCAGTTGCCAGGGCCTGCCAGCTCATCAGAACTCCCCAGGAGAGAACGGCATCAGGGCAGAGAGGATCAGCAAAGAAGATGTATTTCCTAGGGTCCTGGCTGCCTTCCCAGAACCCCTCCCCTGCTCCTCTGAGTTTCAGGGAGCTAAGAGCAAACCTGCAAGGTCACCTCTGAAAGTTGGTCCTCATGGCTTCCACCTGCTGTGTGTTCACAAATTAAGGGGCTGCTCCTACAAAACCCAGGAAGATATCTCCACTGGTCTGGCCAAATGAAACTGCCTCACTGGCCCAGCCAGCTAGAGCCCGTGTATCCAGATGCCCTAGTTGCCCAAGAGATGTAGGTCCGGGGCAGACAGCCAGGGCTTTTGCCACACCTGGAATTCAGACCCACCCGAAGGGGACAGTCTGAGAATAGAGGCTTATTGGGGCACAGAAGGGCCAGCAAGTGGGTGTACAGGCTGCAGGGATGCAGCCACCTCTGCAGGAAGAAGGGAAAGCAGTCTCTGGAAATTGCATCAAGAGGAAGAAGGGACAGGCTCTCCCGCTACCCATGCACAGCTAATTCCAACAGCTTTTTCAACAGCTAAAGGCTTCCTGGGCCCAGGTGAGCAGGACACAGGCAGCAAGCCCTTGGCTCCACTCCAGCAGGAGCGGACAGAGTTGAGTGGGGAACCCATAAAGGGTGAGCAACAGTTTCCACACGTGCCAGATTGCATCCACCCACCTGGAACCTCAGGAAACCTGTGTCTGAAGCCCCTCTCAACCACGGAAGGGACAGGCAGCCTGGCAGCCCTAGCCCACCACACTAATCACAATAATCATTCTAGGACTGAAGCTCTCTTTGGGTAAACTCAGTTAAGAGAAATGAGTAGCAGAAGTCGGGGACTAGGTTGCTTCAGTTCATGGGCGTGAGGACCCCAACTCAGATCCAGGTCTCCTTTGTAATGGCCACAATGACCAAAGCTAGACCCAGGGAGGAGGTCCCAAGGGCATCTGTCCCAGTAGGAAGCTTGTCCTCATTCCCTAGGGAACCACAGCTCTGTCCTCACGGCCAGGTACACGGTGGATCCATCAGTGCCAGCCCTGGACAGAAGCAGCAAATCTCTCCTGTGGCTGAAAGGGTGCCCGAACTGGCAGAGAGCAAGCCTCAACCCGGGCCTGAAGAGTCCCTCGTCCACTCCCCATGCCGCCCCAGCAGCCTTGCCAAGTTTACAAGGCTCCACCTTGCACCCTGCGAGGAAGGGCTGGTGGGGGCGGCAGGCCTCTCATCCGTACACCTCATCCACTCTCGGTCTCACTTCGCACCAGTTTTCCTTTGAGGCCAACAGAGGGATCGCTTTGCAGTTTAAGAGAGACCGCTAACCGGCCTGTTGGGGAATCATCTTTCAAAATTAAATCCGTCGCCGCTGGCTCCCTGACCTTCTCTTCCTGCCCATTCTAGTACTGAATTCCTTCTCCCGAGGCCCCAGAGCGCACGTGTTTAACACACAAAACAGTTCTGGCAGCCCCCTTTGGGCACCCCCGCCCCTGCGCAGGCCCCCAGACCCCAGGAGACCAGCTTGGGGAGGAAGTGGGACTAGGCTGCTTCCTCTCGGCCGCCTCCAAGCCGGCTCCCCAGCTGGACCCTGCGCCGCAGGGGCTTGGATTCCTCACCTCTCCAGAGTTCGGCATCCCTCTAAGTCTGCAGGACCCTTACTGCAGAGGCGGGAACCCGGAGTCTATAGGCCCTGCGGCAGACTCGAGGGCCCCAAATCCAATCCGGGACCCCGAGTCTAGACCATCCCCTCCTCAGTAAAAGCAAAGAGCCCATTGTTCTGTGGCCCCAGGGACAATGCCCCGAGCTCTGTCCGGGTCAGCATCGCCGCCAGGACCCTCGCGACTCGCGCTACTCACATGCTCGGTTGCAGCGGGCGCGGGGGTAGCGGCGGGGAGACTGCGGGCACTGCGGGGAGCAGCAGCAGCGCTAGGGCCACCACGCGCCAAGCCGCCCTGGCCTTCGCCCGGACAGGCATAGTGCGCGCGGTCGCGCTCCCACTCGGTCGTCGGCTCTCGGACTCACAGGCGGCCCTTGTGGCCCGGAGACCCTGTCTTCATGCGCGCCATATCCCGGAGGACAGCGGAGCACCGCAACCCAGCCGCGCCAGGTGCGGGGCGCGAGGTCCCCGCAGGTGCGGATGGGGCAGTTGCCCGGAGTTTCGAGACCTTCGTGCTTTGCTCGGCGGGGCCAGACACTTGCCAGGAGTGATGGAGAGCAAACTCGGAGCGGGACGCCCCAGACGTCAGGCCCGCCCGCCGCACGCCCCCCTTCCCGACCCCAGCCCCCTCCCGACCCCGCTCCCGCCCCTTTTTGGCCCCACCCCCAGCCCAGGCCACGCCCGTTCCGCCTTCAGTCCCGCCCAGACCATCCCAATAGGGAGAGCCCACTTCCAGCCCCGCTCCAGCCACTCCCCTCTCCAGCTCCAGATCCAACCTTTAAGACTAAGCTCGCTTCCCAGGACTTTCCACTGCTGCTTTCCAGCTTCACTTGCGCACCCTTAGCCTGTGCACCTCCAACCCAGAGTCCCCGGTCTGACCCCATCCAAGTGAACAATCCTGTCGGGTGTGCGCGGACCACACCTAGTAAACACCGCTCTATCCTGAACCGTGACCTCTGCAAGCGCACGCTTGGCGCTGCAGTCACCTTCCCTTGGCCCCTCAAGCGCGCCCCACCACCGCTGTCTCAGAAGCAGGGAGGGATTGCGGAGCGGGAAGGCAGCCTCTGAGTGCCTCTGGGCACCTCCTTTGGGTACTGACTTTATAAGTAACACACCACCCTTTAGGCTTTCGTATTCCCAGTTCTGTGCTGAGTGCTTTAGTGTAGAATGGGCGTGTAGGTCCCACCAGGCACCTGCATAGAGATCTAGGAGGCAAGGAAACTCCCTGCTCCGGGTATTTGTTGTCCTTTAAGCCTGGTTTTGGTTTGATGTGACTTTCTCTGAGGCAAGGGATACAGACTGACCAGCGCTAGGCATGGCATCTCTGAGGCCAGGACTTACCACACACTCAGAGGGGCTTTTTGTGAAGTTGAGTCGGGAGAGTCCCATGAGGGCACAGTAGCGGACCTCACTGGTTGCAGATGGTTGTGTGAGGATCAGCCCCTGCTTGTCCTGCTGGAGAGGTGACTCTACATGATGGGCAGACCCAGCCTGCCCTCTTTCGAAGACTTCCCTCCTCCACCGTTCCCGAGGAGTGAGGTGGGTGTTCCAGTCTCCTCTTCCCCCGAAGCAAGTGTTTGAGGGGACCTCTAGCTGGGGGACCTGGAGGTGCAGCTGCAAAAGTTATCATTTCTGAAGACTGCAGTCAAGTTACTGGGCAGGTACTGTCAGCTCAGACCTGCTGCTGGCCCAGATGGGGAACCACGGGTCCAGGAAGGGAGCGGAGCCCTCCGCTTCAGTTTAGAAGACTCAGGCTGCAGATCTGAGCAGTAAACGTACAGGAGCCTGGTCTCAGGGGAAATAGAGAAGGGAAGGAAGGAAAGGAGGAGGGAGAGAGGGGGGAGGGAAGGAAAGAGGAGGGATAAATAGACACCGGAGGGCAATGGGTCCTGGAACTTGCTACCTGATGCCCCAAACAGGATACTAGTCCCTGCACTGTTCTGCTGAATCTCACCCTTCTGCCTACACCCACACCAGACCCTCCCTGGATCTCAGTAACAGAGGCCCTCTGGGTGACTCTAAAGTTCTGGTCTCCTAAGTATCTGTACCCAAGAATTCATCCTATATCCCACCTCAGCCAGGGGCCCCCACCCGGAGCCAGGAACTGGGCCCATTCGCTTATGCTTGTTCCTTTGTATCTCTTTCTCTCCTGGAGCTGGCTTGTGTGAATGCTTGTGTGCATGAGGGGATGGGGACCTGAAGAAGCTTACCACCTCCTCTGTGAAACTGTGCCCCAGGACCAGAGTCTGGAGGTGAATGGGTGAAAGGTAACTCTGCCTCACAATTTTCTCCGCTCATCGGAGGGAAGAAGGTGATCTTGCCCTGAACCTATGTGGAGACCTTACTGAAAAGAGACAATACAAAACGATAATAGGTTTGCTAATTTTACAAAGGTTCGTGGCCTCGTGCATGAATCCTAAGCCCCTTCAACTTGAAGATTTCCCTGGAGCAAAGCTTTTTTGACCTTTAGGTTATTCTAGGTTATTCTGCCCATGCTCTGTCCAGGCACCAGCTCTCTCTCCCAGGTGAAGAGTCCTGGCAGGTGTCAGGCAAACAGCCAGGTGCTTCCTGTTGGGGTCCCTGAGGTTAGGTTAAGACAGGGCAGGTGTCCTTTCCCAGCTGTCACTTAAGGTAGGGGGAGTACACATGGGCAGGGTGGCATCTGTCCACTGTCCCCAGATAGAGTCCTTGTTCCCAGTCAGGTGTAGGTAGATGAAGCATGGACCTCACATCTCCGGGCATCTGTCACTTAGATGTTGGCTGGAGTCTCACCCCAGCCCCAGAGAGACCCCTTCATTGTCCAGTCTGGCTCCTCAGAGCATGTGTGATGATTGAGCAGAGAGAACACTTACAGTCTGTCATTTTAAAAGTAATCAGGACCTGAGGCTGTAACTCAGTTGGGAGAGTGCTTGCCTAGCATGCATGATTTCCTGGGTCCAGACCCTAGCACTATACACACTTGCCCTGGGGAGATAGAGGCAAGGTGAGCAGAAGTTCAATGCCATGTTGGGCTAGATGAGACCTTATCTCAAAAACAAACAAACACCCCACAAAACTAGAAATCAAACTGCAATGTATTTAATACAGTTCTGTAACTCACAGCAAACATGTTGTCTTTTACAGCTAATAAATTAAACATAACAAATATTCTTCAAAAATTAGCTACCTTGTTGCTTTCTCATGATGAAGTGACAGCTGATTGGACATGATTATTTCAAATTGTGTCATGGGCTGGAGTGACAGCCACATGCTTAACGAGGAAGCCCTTTTCGACGAGGTATGCACTCGGTATGTCTCTCTATCAGTCAGAAATAAGTACAGACGTGAGAGGAGGGGGAGCGATGGGGGAGGGCATGCTCCAGGTTCATCAAGCACTTGTGTGATAATGTCCTTACGTAAACATGCATATGAAAATGAAAATGAATGAATAAAGCGCTTGGCTCAGAAAGGTGGCTGTTTGCTCTGTTGTTGAATCTGCTGTGTGTATTTCTCATGCGGAGTCCATCCCTGTGTCTGCCGTGTTCAGAGAGAGGATGAATGGCTAGCTGCTCACCTGGATACTACTGATACCACATTCTCTCCTAGCTCAACATAAACAGCACCTGCTTCTGGGTATTTCTAATGATTGCATCTAGAATTATTGTACCAGTTGTCCTTACTTGTTGGAACAAGATAGAGCTGGCCACTGAGACACTCATGATAGCTCTGAGTAATGGCTTTATGTAGCTGTATCCATAGGTCTGGGTAATGGCTTTACACAGCTGTATCCATAGGTCCGAGAAGTCCGATACTTTGTTTCCCCTGAAAATACTGCAAATGCTTTTAAATTTTTAATTAGACTCATTCATTTATTGGGTATCACATGTGCCACTGTGCACCTTGAAGGGATCAAAGGACAACTTGATGGAACTGGTCCTTTTCCGTTATGATATGTGACAGGGGTCAAACCTGGGTTGTCAACAGTCACCTTTGCCTGTTGAGTCATCTTGTTGGTCTTATTATGGCAATTCTTTGTCATTATTCCAAATTAATTTAGAGATTAATCTATCCAGTTCCTGTCAAGTTACATTGGAATTTAGCTGCAACTGCCTTAAATGTGTTGTCAAGAGCTTCCTGATATCGGCAGGAACTGGACTGTTGGCATGGCGCCCTCTTGTGGGCATTGGACATATTGACGCTCACAGTGCTGGCTTCAGGAGGAGGGTGGTCCATCAGGTTTAGCCCTTTATTGAAACTAGCCACATGTCACATTCCACATTAGGGTCTGATCAGTCCATTCACAGGTAAAGATTGGATTTGCCCTTGAGTCTGGAAAGATAAATCAGTGGTTAAGAGAGCTGAATGCTCTCCCAGAGGACCTGGGTTTGATTCCCAGCTCCCATATGGCCACTCAATGCTCTGGAACTCCAATTCCTAGGGATCCAACATCCTCTTCTGAGCCTATGTGGACACCAGACATCATGTGGAACACAAATATATTTATTAAAGCAAAACACTAGTACACACACACACATTTCTTTCTTTCTTTCTTTCTTTTTTTTTTTTTTTTTTTTGGTTTTTCGAGACAGGATTTCTCTGTATAGCCCGGGCTGTCCTGGAACTCACTCTGTAGACCAGGCTGGCCTCGAACTCAGAAATCCACCTGCCTCTGCCTCCCGAGTGCTTGGATTAAAGGCATGCGCCACCATTGCCCGGCAACACATTGAGTTTTTTTGAGACTGGATTTCTCTATGTAGCTCTGGCTGTCCTGGAACTCTCTTTGTAGACCAGACTGGCCTTGAACTAAAAGATCCACCTGCCTCTGCCTGCCTCCTGAATGTTGGAATTAAAGGCACACACCACCATGCCTGGCCTACATATATATCTATTTAATCCTGAGCTTTCGCAAAATGTATGGCATTCACACCAGGCCAGAACCCACTGCCACAGGACATGCCTCCTTGGATCTCCTAGGACTTTCCCTTCCTCGGCCCACCCTACCACTGTGCCTCCCACCCAGCAGTGTGCTAAAATGTCACTGAGTCACAACACGGGTGACACTCTGGGTTGGACTTTGTTTGGAGGTCCATCCCAAAGAAACAAAGAGGCGAGGCTGCAGTTCCATTTTTCACACCTGGAGAAAAACTGCTCTCATTTTACTAAAAAGCACTTTTTTTTTTCCTCACTAGCCTTGGCTGTGCTGGAGCTCACTATGTAGACCAGGTTAGCCTTGAATTACAGAGCTCTGCCTGCCCCCTCCCAGCTGCGTGGATTAGAGGCCTTCCCGTTGTGCCCGGAGCAGACGATACTTTTCACTCTCCTTGTCTCATTCTCTGCTGGAAATAATTAGAAGAGTCTTTGGCTCGAGGAAAATCAATGTGGAGAAGAAGAAGACCCAAACCACAGTGCTAATTTCCAAAGCAAACCGCTCCCTCCTTTCCCAGAACCATGCTGGCCGCCCTGCTTTCCAGCCTGATGCATCTCGGAACTGGAAGAGAGAGCCCTCCAGACAGAAACCCAAAGCATCCCAGCAGCTACAGAAACATTAGCTGCTGAGCCAAAGGCCGCCATCCCAAAAAAACAATCTATTGTTTTGTCTGAGTTTTCATGGCTGTTTCTAACAGGTGAGAGGCTAACCTAATTGATACCAAAGGTTGGCTCCACAGCCGAACAGTCAAGCCTGTCTTTGATCCCAGGACTACATCAAGGAGGCCGAGGCAGAAGGATTGGGAGTCTGAGGCTGACCTGCGCAACATGTTAAGACCCTCTCTCAAAAAGCAAAACGGAAACAGACAGCTAAAGTATCTCCAGGTACTCAGATGCAGTGTGTTGACCACAGTGTTGACCTGTTTGTGCAGATGGCATCGTTAAGTAACCAGAATTTGGCAGAACTCAGAGACAGATGGGGATATTCTCTTGAGAGCAAAGCACGTACCTAATGCCCCATCCAAACGCCAAATGATGACTTATTTAGAAGCCTGGGGCTCACGCATTCCCACAGCCATTTCTTTCTTTCTTTCTTCTTTTTTTTTTGTTTTCTTTTGTTTTGTCAAGACAGGGTTTCTCAGTGTAGCCCTGGCTGTCCTGGAACTCACTGTAGACCAGGCTGGCCTCGAACTCAGAAATCCGCCTGTCTCTGCCTTCCAAGTGCTGGGATTAAAGGCGTGTGCCTCCACTGCCCGGCCCCACAACCATTTCTAAAGCTCCAATCCTACTGTGAGAGAAACCAAAATAAAAGGCCCCTCGGTACGTTGACTTGCATGGGCTGCAGCTCACTAAAGGGCTATGGCATATGATTTTGCCCAGGCCTCAGGCTTGACCCTGTTGTTGGCCAGCTGCCTGGCCTATACCACTCACTATCTCTGTGCCTTCCTGATCTTGAGCATGAGATGAAACACAACAGCATCCCTGGAAGCTAGCTCCTGATCAATAACTGAGCATCCCTCCTGCCCCGCTTCAATGGGTATATAGCTTCTGTCTTAGCGTTTCCACTGCTGTGATCATGATCGAAAGCAACTCAACTCTCAGGTCACGTCCATCACCAAGGGAAGTTGGGCCAGAAACTTGAGGCAGGAATCTGAAGGCAGGAACTGAAGCAGAGGCCGTGGAGAGAAGCTGCTCGTCATGGCTTCCTCAGCCTTTCTTACACAACACAGGACCACCTGCCCTAGGGTGGCACCACCCAAAATGGGCAGGGGCCCCTATGTCACTCCCCAATCAAAAAAAGGTTGCATAAGTTTGTCCACAGGCCTGTCTGGTGGGGGCCGTTTTCCCAACTGAGGTTTCTCCTTCCCAAATGACTCTAGCCAGTATCAATTTGATATAACACTACGAAGCAGACTACTGCCCAGCAACCCTATGGTTTCTGAACATGGGCCTGGCCTGGCCCATCCCAGGCCCCCACTCATCACCATATATCTACCCCTTACCAGGGGAATGGCAGGGAGAATGGAGGAAGGCCCAGGACGGCCTTATCCATCACTGCAAGCAAGAATGGCATCCGTTCACATGACAGGCTGAGGTGTGGGGGAGATGACTCATCTGGATTGGATAGCTTTGCTAGAAAAGTCCATGACCTCATACCCACATCCCCCAGTGGGGCCTGATTTGGAGACGGGGTCTTTGGTGAAATTACTGAGAGAGGGGTTTCAGATTAGATCATCCCGTACTAACTGAACGGGCTCCTGTAGAACAGAGAGGGAGACATTAGAGAAGACATCAGGGAGACAACTGGGAAGATGGGGCTGGGTGGTAGGGACTACTGCAGAGCCACCAAGGCTGGAGAGAGGTCTTCATGGCTCCACCTCAGGCTTCTGGGGTACAGGGCTCCTAGGCAGTGCACTTCGGTGGGCTTAGCTGCCAGCCTGGAGTTACTTGTACAGCAGCTCCAGGAATCTAATGCAAACTGTACACTGGGCAGATTGTCCTGTGGAAGATATGGATGTCTACACAGGGCCACCGGCTGACTGTCCTGGAGCAGCCAAGTCCCTTAGCCTCTCTCTGTAAGATCTGCCCTGGAACAGCAGAGGTTTCTTCTGGGGCCACATGGGGGACACAGAGGTATCTAGTAGGGCACAGCAAGCATGGACAGACTGGGCATGTCTTAGGACTCTCAGCCCTTGCTTGTCATGCCTGTCAGAGTCAGAGAGGGTGCCTCAGATCCTTTCACGGTCTCTGTGTGGAGTTGGGGCTGTAGGTCAGTTGGTAGAGATGCCTAGTATACACAATACTTGAGTTCAATCCCCAGTTCTACATAAAACCTGGGCTGTATGAGGGTTAATCTAAAAAAAACAAATAAAATGACCTGGCCCAGGTTCCTTCCTCTCCCCACTTTCTCAAGGTAAAACCAGAGGTTCATTCTGAGGCTACACTGGTCTACTGGTGGACATGCCTTGAGTAAGGTCAGGCCTTTTTACTGAACCAGGCAGACATTGAAACTCTGGTTGGTTCCAGACTCTTGGACTCAGTGGGACATGGAAGAAAATCACCCCCCTGGTGGTGTGGCAGCTGTTGGAAAATTACCATAGAAACGGTTTGTGAGGGCCACCCCAGGGCTGTAGCCAGGCTGATCTGATTTCCCATAAAACTACACTGGAGCTGGTGTCTTTATGCCCACAGGCCTGTGCGTTAGGAGATGGTCTCTCCCCCACCCCTCTTATGTGTGTGTGCACGTGTGTGCATTTGACTCATTTTTAAGAATGAGTGTGTGGAGGTCAAAGGAAAATTTGCATGAGTTACTTCTCTCCTTCCTCCATGTGGGACCTAGGAATTGAACTCTGGTCGCCAGGTCTGGCAGCAAAGACCTTTACCGGCTGAGCTATCTCTACAGCCAAGGAACCAGGTTCTCTGCCACAGTTACCTCTGCATCTGTTCTGGATGCTTTGACTCAATGACTAGGGGCAACATTGGAAGCAAGCGCCATTGCAGAGCTTGTGGTGGTGCAAGGACTGCCTCCTCTGGCAAACTTCCAGAGGTGCACACCCTGTGCACGACCCAAAGTGCAGCTGGCTCTGGAAGGACCACACATACAATCCTCCGGGGGCGTGGGGGTGGGGTGAGGGCTGGAACCAGCTCTGGAGGAACCCCATGCAGCTCTGAGAACCCACCCCAGGATGCTCAGGGTCCTCTCAGGTATCAAAGGTGGGGCTCAGTCTTAGGGTGAAGCATCCCAAGTGGCAGAGCATATGTGAGACCTGGGATCCAATTCTCAGCACTTCAAAAAGGGGGTAGGGGTGAAGGATGGGGACTCATTGAACTTGCAAAATGCTAAATCACAGAATGAGGAAATTAAGGCAGGAATCTACTCTTTATAGATAAGGTTGAGTCTTCTACAGGAAGACAATGGCTTCCCCTAGGACTTTAAAACATAAACCCAGCCCTGCCAAGCGGTGACCTCCCCAGGAAGGCTAAGTGTGGGTAGTTGCACCATCTGCTGACCACTTTGAGAACAGCCTCTTGAAAATCCCTGGGAAGGGCAGGACCACAATGCCATACTCCCTGATCATAGTCATCACGTCCTGCTCCTTGCTCCTGCCCATGACCTGTGTGCACACTCGGAGGTCATTTAAATGCTTCATCGCTTGCACCTGCATGAATCCACCCTTACCAGCTGAATTATGTACCTGCTAAAGATACATGCAAGTCCCAATCAGTATCTGTGACTGTCGCCATCTGACCTGGCTGGTTTTGTGTGTCAACTTGACACAAGCTGGAGTTATCACAGAGAAAGGAGCTTCAGTTGAGAAAATTCTTCTATGAGATCCAGCTGTAAGGCATTTTCTCAATTAGTGATCAAGGGCTGAGGGCCCCTTGTGGGTGGTGCCATCCATGGGCTGGTAGTCTTGGGTTCTATAAGAGAGCAAGCTGAGCAAGCCAGGGGAAGCAAGCCAGTAAGAAACATCCCTCCATGGCCTCTGCATCAGCTCCTGCTTCCTGACCTGCTTGAGTTCCAGTCCTGACTTCCTTTGGTGATGAACAGCAGTGTGGAAGTGTAAGCTGAATAAACCCTTTCCTCCCCAACTTGCTTCTTGGTCATGATGTTTGTGCAGGAATAGAAACCCTGAGTAAGACAAATAGGTACCAGCGTAGTGGGGTATTCCTGTGACAACCTGACTATGTTTTGAGGAGGACTGTGGAAGGACTTTGGAACTTTGGACTAGAAGAGCCATTGGGATGTTAAGAGTTCTTTTCTGTAGGAGCTTGGAAGATAATGTTGAGAACAGTGCAGAAGATGGAGGCCTGGCTTGTGAAATTTCAGAGGGAAGATTAAAGACTCTTATCAGGGCCGTTGCTAGTTTGATTTAAGATTCTGTGGTTTTGGTTAGCTGGGGCTGAAGGATCAGCTGTGATTAACAAGATACCAGAACTACTAAAGCAAAACCATTGCATTACTAGGACTATTAATGCTGGTTAGCTGGAGCTGAGAAATTGGCAAAGATTGATTGGGAAGAGACTAGCATCAATGAGGTGAAATCTTCTGAGAAG
Source organism: Rhynchomys soricoides (assembly GCA_019843965.1). Lineage (NCBI taxonomy): Eukaryota > Metazoa > Chordata > Mammalia > Rodentia > Muridae > Rhynchomys > Rhynchomys soricoides. Next base: position 811,778 of record JADRCH010000171.1, on the reverse strand, counting down.
TGTTTTCTGAGAGCACAGAGGCTGCGTTCCAAAGATAGCCAGGGTTGTACCTTGGGCTGTGGCTGGACTTGGTAATGTTTAAGAGTTGCTCAGGTGGTACTGGTTTTGAAGGCCTGAAGGAGTCGTGAAGATCAGCTGAGGCCTGGGCACTGTGAGAGGCCGTGGAAGGCCATTGGTGAAGGTGCAGCCTCAGTTGCAATTGACAGCCCAGGACTGAAGGAGTCAGGCAAAGAGGTGAGGCTTGGAACCATGAAGACAGCCTATGAGAGACTGTTGGTAAACCTAGTTGCAGTGGAAGACAGCAGTGTTTTGAAGATGCCAATACCATGAGATGACCACCAAGAACAGCAGCAGCAGTGGAGTACAGGCATCTGGAGCCTAGAAGACAAGGTGTGTGCTACAAAGGGCAGAGCTGGAGAAGTGACTCGAGCCCTTGGAGGAATCCAGAAGATCATGAGTGGATCCCAGACATTGGACAGTTGGAGTTTGGTTTTGCTTTTGACTGTGACTGTGCCCTGATATTTTTCCCTCTTGAAGAAAGAAGGTATTTTAGAGAAGCCCACAGTTAAGAGACTTTGAATTTTTAAAAGACTTTGAATTTTAAGAGACTGGATGTTTAAAAGGGACTGAAATGTTAATATGTAAGAATTTGCAAAGACGGACGTTTAAAGTTATTTAGATCTTGGGGATGAATAAGGAAGTAAGGGTCAGGCTTATTGGTGATGTGTTTGTGTGTCAGGTTGACAAGGGGTCAATTGTGCTGGCTGGTTTTGTGTGTCAACTTTACACAAGCTCAAGTTATCACAGAGAAAGGAGCTTCAGTTGAGGAAATGCCTCCATGAGATCCAGCTGTAAGGCATTTTCTCAATTAGTGATCAAGGGCGGAGGGCCCCTTGTGGGTGGTGTCATCCCTGGGCTGGTAGTCTTGGGTTCTATAAGAAAGCAAGCTGAGCAAACCAGGGGAAGCAAGCAAGCCAGTAAGAAACATCCCTCCATGGCCTCTGCATCAGCTCCTGCTTCCTGACCTGCTTGAGTTCCAATCCTGACTTCCTTTGGTGATGAACAGCAGCATGGAAGAGTTAGCTGAATAAACCCTTTTCCTCCCCAACCTGTTTCTTGCTCATGATGTTTGTGCAGGAATAGAAACCCTGACTAAGACACCATCCTTGGAAACAGTCTGTGAACATGATCAGGTCAAGAGGAGGCTGTTAAGTCAGTCCTGTGCCAATGTCAGGGACCTTTACAAACAACTGTGGAAAGTCAGTGTGACTGGCAACACCAGAGGATGGAAAGGTGTCAGAAGGACACAAAACACACACAGTGGTTCTGCATGCTTAGGTTGCTTCCAGCAAGCCAGTTTGTGGTTTGTCCTGGCAGTGCCACATGAGATATAATGGCGTTTATTCACAGTGAGAATACTGGATACTCCTCAGGGCAATAAATGTTGAGACCGACTTATTTTCACGTCTGCAGAAGCCATGTTTCAGAGTGGACAAAAGGTCAAAATAGCCAGGGAGCAGATTTGTCACGGAGAAGCCATAGTTTTGGCAGCCCCCAATTTAAAATGACTCCTGCCCCTTTTCCTCAGAGGCTGCTACAGAAAGTTGCTGTCTCTTCCTCTTGTCCAGCATGACTCCCTACCCCAAATTCCCCATCCTCCTGGGGCCAGAGATCCTCCTCCCCTTTTCTGATACATGGGGCTTTGTCTTAGACCAGATTGTCTGACTTTCCAATCTTAAGGTGTAGTGCGGGCACCTGGGCAAGCAGACACCAGCTGCTTATCCCCTCTGCTTCGGACAGGTACAGGGCACCTGCTTAGCTGTGATTCTTTGAATAGCTCTAAATGCCTCCCACTGAAAACAGACAATGATGTTTATCTCTTACACCTAGGATTCACATTCCACAGGTTGACATTTGCTTATTGTTTTTAAAAAGTTATTTTTATTTTATGTGCATTGGTGTTTTGTCTTCATATAAGTCTGTGTAAGGGTTTTGGATCCTGGAGTTACAGCTGTCAGCTGCCATGTGGGTGCTAGGAATTGAACCCAGGTCCTTTGGAAGAGCAGTCAGTGTTCTTAACTGCTGAGCCATCTCTCCAGCCCCGGCTTATTGTCTTATATGCACTTATCTATTCATCTGCCCCTCTCTGTCAGCTCTCAGCTTTATGGGTGTCCAGCACACTCTCCACATACACAGGGGTCTCAGGACCCTCTGTGGGAATTCGTGCCATTGTGGCTGCTCCCACCAGTGTCCCAGAGACTTCAAGCTATGAACTGGATTCTCTGAAGAAGCTACACTGTAAAAGATCCAGCCGGCTGAGGAGCCCTCACAACTGTTGAGAGACAGACTATAGATCCAGACCTAAAATGATCTGAGGCTGTCATTCACTGAAGAATCTAACATATGTCTTGGTGACTGTTAGGAAAATTTTTTTGTCTTAGCAGTCCATAAGCTCCACCAACCCAGGCACACTGCTGACACACACACACACACACACCGGGAGCAGGAGCTCAGGGACATCTCACATGGCTCTCCCACTAATAGTGGTTCCCCTCTGACCCAGGAGCCTGGTGGGTGTGTGGGGTGAGGGGATTAGTGCTTGCATCACTTGTCTGCAGCCACCACGACCCACTCACCACCCTCCGCGCTGTCCCTAAACAGCATCCCCATTCTTTGCTCACCCTTGCTATTCTAAACCATCTTTTCCAGCCTCTAGCTCCTCTTAGAGCCCACAGGGCAGGGTCTTCGGATGTTCCTCAATCTCCATTTCAAACTGCTCCCTGCCTACTTGCTCTGCACTGTGACCCGAGTAGAGGGGGCCATCTTCCCCCCAAGGCCAACTGTAGCCCTTGCCTTTGGGTGAGGATATCCTGAATGCCCATACTCACTGTTGTCTGTTGGAGCTCACGCTCTGTGAGTTCTTCCCTGGAGACTTGGCTAGGGCCGCTACCCCTAATCCCCAACCTTGGTCCACAAAAGCTCTGGACTCTCACCCACCCAAACACTCATGGTTCCCTTCCTGCCCGGAGTCTAGTGAGTGACCTTGGGATCATGGCCGCCATTTTCGGGGGCCTTGTATAGGACGCGTTGGCAGCTGTCACACAGCTCCTCCTCTGACATTAAAGAGCAGTGTTCACTGCAGCTGCAAGCATGTAGAGGCAGGGGGAGCTTGGCTCTCTCCTCTCCTACTAAGCAGGAGCCCAAGGCCCAGGGCCAGGGTGGAGCTAGAGCACAGGCCAAAGTTCAGAAGAGCCTAAGTTCTAGCTAGTCCTGTGATGTGACAGGGCGATGTATCTACTCATCTGAGGTGGGGACTTGCTGACAGACCTTGGTAAGAATACCAAGGTCCAACTTGGTGAGCCAATGGATTCGTTGGGATTAGAGGACTGTGGGTGAGGGGTTATTTTGAGCAAGGGCGACTTACAGGCTGCTGTGGCACTGAAAGCCCATCTAGTGTGGGTGGGGACACCGAAAGCTGGAACTCTGGAGCTTTCAGAGTGGCTTGTAGGAGTCTCCCCTCAGCAGTTCTTACTGCTTATATACTGGGCTTTGCATCTGGTCAATTTCAGGAACTTCCTGAGTACTAATGAGTTTCCCTCCAGATTCGAGAGGGACTGTGTTCATCGTCGGTGCTGTGTGGCTACAGGCACTCACAGGACCACCCTAAACCTGTCTCTTCAGCCCTAGCGTGTACAACAGTGGGAGGAATTCTGCCACAGTTAAAGGGCCCAACGTGCCCATAAGCAAGAGGGTAGAACCACAAGCCTTCCCGAGTACAGCTTCCACGTACACCTGTGCACACAGATGCACAGGGAGCAGATGACAGGTGCACCCAGGACTGTAACGAAGTAGAGAAGGCAACAAACAGATCCCTGGTGGACTGCAAGCCTTGCCCAGGGAGGTGTTTTGAACCAGGAATTCATAACTGAACGAAGTATACTAGAGGTAAAAGGCTTTGGGGGTAGGGTTGGGGCAAGAGGAACAGGGAAGCCACAAGTGACCACTTGGGTGAGCATTTGAAGACAGTGCAATGGAGCATGGCATGGGGTAAGCTGGGCTCCTCGAAGGAAAGCTGAGGTCCAGACTGTGTCCAGCATCTGGACACATGGAGTGCCCTGGGTGAAGAGGTCAGGGGATGTGACCAATATGAACTCTTTACACACACCATCCACTCAAAGGGAGCCATTATCCCACTGTGAACCTGCTGGGATGGAGGAAGTGGGCTAGGAAGGGCTTCTCTCCGAGGGGGAAGCTGCAGGGCCCAAGAGCATCCAACAGCGTTTCCTTCCAATCCCCCCAGCAGCACTCTTCAGTGACGTGGTAGCTTACGTGTGCGTATCATGCCCATATGAACAAATGTCTGACATCCACCTGCAAGCACTCATATCTCCACAGTGTGCACATACCCTATAAACCCACACCCCCAAGGTGCCCACTCTCAAGGAATGCTGCACACTCCTGAGAAGCCTCTGTCTGAGGTGCCCCGACACACGGTGCCCACAGTCCTCAGACGCGCACACATCCATGCCCACACTTCCACACTCCCCAGGCACGCACACCTCCGCCTAGCGCCACCGTCCGAAGCGCACCGTAACCCTGGAGACGGTGAAGGGCATGGAGCCAATGGGAGGACACACTGTCGGGGCAACGCCCCTCGCGCGAGCCCTACAAGCGCCGCCTTTTGCGCGAGTCCACGGTGTCCCAGTCCCTGCCCTCAGCCAGAAACCTGCGACCTGCATTTTTTTCCCTCACCTTTCCTGTCCCGTAAACAGGAAATGGCTTCGCGCGCGGCGGCCGCTTCCGGCCCAGGAGGGGCCCGCTCTAATTACGAACGGCACCACGCTAGAGCCAATCGTAGAAGACGGCTTGGGGAGAAGCCAATCGTGAAACGCAACAGACGGAGCCGGAGTCGGGTCCGGAAGGCGGGGTCTGCGTGGCAAAGCCAATCACAAGGCGGACGAGGGAGGGTGGGGCGCGGCCCGGGCTGACGCCGGGGCGGCGGCCGTCGGTGGAGCCGGCCGGTGGCGGCGCGATGCTGCAGCTGCGGGACACGGTGGACTCGGCGGGCACGAGCCCCACGGCGCTGCTGGCTGCCGGCGAGGATGCGGGCGCGGGCCGGCCGGGGGTGGGCACGCCGCTGCGCCAGACGCTGTGGCCGCTGAACGTCCACGACCCTACACGCCGCGCCCGCGTCAAGGAGTACTTCGTGTTCCGGCCCGGCACCATCGAGCAGGCGGTGGAGGAGATCCGCGTCGTGGTACGGCCGGTGGAGGACGGCGAGATCCAGGGGGTGTGGCTGCTGACCGAGTAAGCCGGCGCGAGGGCTCCGCGGGGACGCCGGGCGGGGCGGGTGGGGTCCTTGGTGATGGGCGGCCCCTCTTCCCTCCAGGGTGGACCACTGGAACAACGAGAAGGAGCGGCTGGTGCTGGTCACCGACCAGTCGCTGCTCATCTGCAAATATGACTTCATCAGCCTTCAGTGCCAGCAGGTGGTCAGGGTGGCGCTCAGCGCGGTAGACACCATCTCCTGTGGAGAATTCCAGTTTCCACCGAAGTCGCTCAACAAGTAGGTGCACCAGCGCACTACACGTCAGGGTCCCAGCGGATCCTGTAAGTGGTATTGTTCCACTCTCTTGTGAGGTAAAGGTCTCATCTTGAAGGACCAGTGGAAAGGACCTTAAAGTAGAAGCTGGTGATTTCAGGGTGGCCCGGTACCTCCTTGAAAGGGATGCTGGCACAGGCGGCCACTCTGCTGGCACTAAAAACCATTCATTTGAATGCCGTTAACATACGTGGAAGCAGACCCCACTGTCTAAAGCTATGTAGGGAGTATGGGAATGTTACCTCCAGCAGGAGGGAGGCACAGGGCATGTGCTCAGTAATACTAAAAATTCCAGACATTGCAAAACACCTAATAGCCTGTCTTCGAGGGCTGGTTGGCTTGCTATGAAGGAATTATTTGAATAGAAACCCCAGGAAGCCAATGGCTACAAACCTAAGCATCATTCAGTAAAATTAAGAACACACACAGCCGTGGTTCGGCCAGGTTGGACTGCATGCCTGTGTCTCACAGGCAGTAAACGAGGCTCGACATCACCAAGACACTGACTTGCCACACTTTTGAAGTGTGTGATGCTGTTAGTGAAGACCATTGTTATACCAACCCACAGCTTCCCCAGCCGTCCCTGATAGATACTGGGTGCAGTGCTGTCTTCCTGTGGTAAGCAAGGCTTTCTCTCCCTCCCCCATCAGGCGAGAAGGCTTTGGGGTTCGAATTCAGTGGGACAAGCAGAGCCGCCCCTCTTTTATCAACAGATGGAACCCCTGGTCTACAAACATGCCCTATGCCACCTTCACAGAACATCCGATGGCTGGCATGGACGAGAAGACAGCGTCTCTGTGCCATGTAAGCAGACCAAGGCCTGTGGCCCCAACAGTGACTACTGTCACTGTCAGTAGCTGTAGGCCACTGTCAAGTGTGAGGCCTGGAGGTGCAGGGCCACAGTGGGACACTAGATGGCGCTGTTTAAGAACAGGGAGTCCCCATCCCACTGCAGGATGCTCTGTCTGGATTGGGTGGGTGGGCGAGCATGGGAAAAGCCCACAGTACTGGTGAGGCCTGGCAGGCACTCTGGACAGGTTACAGCAGGGCTGAGAAAGCCCTGTCACTTGGTGACATCATAGTCCTCATTAATTCTTCCATCTGTGACGCTGCCTGTCAGTGCAGGCAGCGTGTGCTGGTGAGAGCGTCATGCACTTAGTGAACATGTGTGTGTCTGTAGGAAGGATTTACCACCTATTGCACCGGCAGCACCTTGTCTCAGGCTGCCGAGCCCGACTGCATCTTTAGGGATAGACTGGAACTGTCTGGATTGGACTTAAGGCAGGTCCCATTCCCATCATAACGTTAGCTTGGGAGGAATCACCGGATGACAGCTTGTAGGACCAACCTGTCATCAGTGATGCCATCACTATGTGGTGTTTGGAAGGATTTGAACTTCTTAGAATCCTCGCTTTGGAGCACTGTTGTCTTAGCTTGAGGTTAAGGCTCCATGTTTACTCTCTCTCTAAAGTTGGAAAGCTTCAAGGCTCTCCTGATCCAAGCAGTCAAGAAAGCCCAGAAGGAAAGCCCACTACCAGGACAGGCGAATAACGTGCTGGTGCTGGAGCGTCCTCTCCTCATCGAGACCTACGTGGGGCTGATGTCCTTCATTAACAATGAAGCCAAGCTGGGCTACTCCATGACCAGGGGCAAGATAGGCTTCTAGACAGCTGCGCCCCAGGAAACCAAGGGGTTGGGGACTCCTTGTGCCACCTCATGCCACCCCCTGGTTGGAGGGAACAAGGACATCGTCCCGTTATGTGTCCAGTTAGAATAGTCATGTGGATTATGTATATTTAGTTGGATACTGGACACCTTGGCAACATGATCTTATGAAGGCAGATTCGGCTGCCCCCATACCACTGTGTTCCTTCTGTAACGCCACGTTCTCCCTCCAGCATGCCGAGCACAATGTACCCACCCACTTATGCTGTGTAGCCTGTTGAGTACAGCAGAGTGCAGTGAGCGGCTTCTGCACATGCATGTATAGTAACTCTCCTTGTCAAGTGCTGTATTTGAAAATTCAGCCCGTTTTCTAAAAAAGCTAAATATAATAGCAGCCAGCAGACAGGTCACTTAGAAAGACAGTCTGCCTGGCAGCTCCTAGTGAACCTGCCTTTCTGCGAATATGTTTGACTTAGAATCACACTTTATAAATTAATCCAGGTTTCAATACAGCAATTTTCCTAGGCCCAAAAGGTTACTCTCATGACATAGGCTAGCCCCTTCTGGAAGCCATGGTGGTGGGTTTCTATCATCCTGTCTCTGTTTAAAAGGGACTGAATAGTTGGGTTTTGAAAGTGCACTCCTATAACCAGACGAGCGTCCTGGAGCTCACTGAGCACTGCTGAGCTCTACTGCCAGCCACACGCAGTGGCCGCTTAGCTCTAGCCTTGCAAGTGCACTGCACATGCCTTTATATCTCCAGCTTTAAGGTAACAAGCATGGATGTGACACAGTGTCATGGCCTGGCCAAGAGGAAAGGGACCTCAGATGCACCTGTCCTCAGCCTGTGCTTTTGTTCTAGTAAAGACATTTAAAACGAACTGGAGTTGCTCATTTTTGAAGTTATTGTCACAAAATCAGGAGTGCCAAGACTGTCTTGAGCGGCTGGCTGTGGACCCTTGCTAGCACAGTCCTCTTTACAGAAACTCAGATGCCCACATGCGCGGTCCTGGTGGGAATCCTGGTCATGAGTGTGGACATGCTGGTCTGTCTGCTTTCAAGGCACTTGCTAGAGATTTGGAGGTATGTTGGGTGGGCTGAGCACTTCCACTCTACCAGGCAGGGACCCAGGCCTCCCTGCAGAACTCACTTACAAGGCCAGAGACCTGCCCAACTGTTGTGGGATTTACAGCTCACATGGGACAGGCACAGGTGCTGGGGCCTTGCAGCTCTTCTGAGTACATCTGGCTGCAGGAGGGCTGACCAGTCCGACATTAGTCCACCCTTGTTCCAAAGCACACTAAAAGGGCTCGGGGAACAGCAAAGGGGCATAAGGCAGGTTGGTGTTGATACTTCAAGATTCTTCATCCTCCCAAGACAGACCTTGGATCTGTGAGCTAAGGCCTTGAAGAAAACGACCACCACTTGTTCCACCGATTAGCAAATACCTATTTTACATAACTTTTATACATATTTACAGAAGATTGGGCAGAATAGCCCATCCCATCTGGAGAGCCTGTGCAGCCATTGCTCGTGTTGGGATCAGCAGTCTGCTGCCTTGGTTTCACTCAGGTCCTAGGCATGCCATCCCGTTGTCCATAGGCTGTGCCAACCCTCTCCTTGGTCTCCAGGAAGCAGAGACAGAAGTGATCCTTACTAAGGAGGGCCAAGGAATCCCCACTTAAATGCCAGCACAATCCAAGCACTGGGAAGTCACCTAGAGAGACGGATGGCCAGAGGGTTAGAAACCAGGACCTGTGGGGAGGGCAGCCTGTGGTGAGTGTGGAGGCTGGTGATGCCAGGGCTGAAGACAAAGCCAGTGAAGCTTAGGGCAGCAGGTTCCTGTCAGGTACACACTCTAGGAAAGGTCCCGCAAGATGCGGAGGGGACATCTTTCACATGTGCCCGACACATGGCAGGAGGATTAAGGAGATCAACCTGTCTGAGGCCAGCATCTGATGAACTACTGTGTCCCAATGTGCTGGCTTAAGGCTCACCTTCCCCAGGTACCTGCACCGACACACAGCCTGCTGGGGACCACAGGTACACCTTGCTTCCTCCTGTGCAGATGGCCAGCCTTGGCTGCTGTGGGTCCCACTGAAACAAGCGCACTGGGGACATGTGCTCCAGTACCACAAACAGCTTCAGCTTCTGGATGTCCCAGATCCAGACAGCATTGGGGACATTGTCTGCAAAGAGAGGGCACATGTCAGTGCTGGCCCTCTACAAGCAAACTCTGGCTGTTCTCAGGGACCAGCACCCAGAACAAAGAAAAGGCCTCCCAAGGCCACAACCCTTCTCTCTCCCGTGGTTTTTACATCTGTAGATGTAAGAAATGCAAACAAGACAGCCCCCTACTCCACTTGTTAGGAGGCCCACATGAAGACCAAGCTGTACATCTGCTACAATGTGTAGGGGACCTAGGTCCAGTCCTGCCATTGGATCCCCTTCCCCTACCTGGACGGCCTGGTTGGGCCACAGTGGGAGAGGATGTGCCTAGTCCTACTGTGGCTAGATGCCCCAGGGTGGGGTGTTACCCAAGAGAAGGGAGGGGCTCCTCTGAGGAGAAGGGGAGGGGGTAATGGGAAGTGCGGGGCAGTGATCTGGCAGGCAGTCTGGCACACCGGTTGAACACAGGCAAACTCTGGGAGACCCCTCGAAGTAATTTGCAAGGGACCAGAAATGTTATGGCAAAGCTCCCGGGAGGCTTTTTGGCTCCAGCCATGGTCACATATCACCCCCCCCTCCCCCCGCCACCCGTAGAGGCGTGGTCACACAGCTCCAAGCCGTCCCCATGTCAGTGAGACACCTAGAGGCTTAGCCACGCCCCTTCCCAGTTACTATATCTGCCCTGCCTCTCTGGGAGAGGAGGGAGGTACAGTTCCATCCATGCCACTTTCTACATGATGAAAACAAACCTCTTAGAATTATGGACTATCTCTTCATCTGGACTTGCTGTGGGAAGGGGGGGATCCGGCCCTCGATTAATGAGCCATGGCTAATCTCTTCCCATGGGAATCCCAGCGCTCCTAGACGGTACCCATTCACCCAAGCCTAAGCAGCTAGCCTGGCGCCCAAAACAGCTGAGACCCGGTCCCAGTGGCAGGAACCCCAGCTGCGCTCCGGCTAACTGGATGGGGCTGGGAGGAGGTAAGAAGGAGGGCTGTGGTCAGGATATAAAGTAAGTAAAAAAGATAAACTGTTAAACAAAAACAAAGAGGTAACGCCGCCCCCCCCCCCAAATACAAACAAAACCAGACCCATAGAGGTCAGTGCTGGACCCCTGATCTTACACAGTGAGGTGTGCAGGAGTGAGCAGCCAGGGCATGGACTGACTAGCAAGGAGTTGCTGTGCAGGATGCCCACGTCCGCAGAAAACCAGGAGAAGAGCACACACCTACCCTGAGCTTTGCTTCTCCATTCATCTCTCGGTGTCAGCCTGCCT
>JADRCH010000171.1:774603-796215 GCA_019843965.1 Rhynchomys soricoides | reverse complement strand
ACACACATACACACACATGCACACATAGACTCACACACACACATGCATACACAGACACACAGATACACACACACAGACAGACACACATTCACACACATATGCATATGCACACATAGACACACACACACACGCATGCACAAACCCTAAAAATAAATCTTAACTAAAATAAAGTTAGTGAAGTGAAGCTGACAGCTAGGCCCCAAAGGCAAGCCCTTCCAGACTCTAATGTGAGCAGCTGAGTGCCCTGTGTGAATGGAGGTAAAGGGTCTCCTCCCAGGACAATTCCTGTCTACTTTCCACAGCATCCTGTTGTCAAGGAAATGGCATGGAGGGAATCTCACAGAGACACAGGGAGGAGCACAGAGGAAGGCACAGTGATGGAGGCAGGGGAGGGGGTGCTGCTGTGGCTCCTCTATCTGCTCTCGCTGACAGAAGTCCACACCCCCAGCACAGTTACACGGACTGAATAAGGGCAGACTCACCCTGCTGACAGGCTTTGGGATACTTGATGTAAGACACAGATTTGGTGCACAGGGACCAGACGGTTATTCGCAGCTGCCAGGGGAAAAGGGGAGAAGGGGTTAGGAGGCTGGCTTCCCATCTTAGAAAGAGTCTTAAGCTGGAAAAGGTAAAAATGGACCCACACTGTACACTCACTCAAGTTTACTTCAGTACATCTGCACAAAGCAGTCGTGAGAGCAGACTGTCACCAATCACTAGGTGACAACTGAGCCCACAGTGTGGGGCTGGGGAAATCTCAGGGGAAAGCCTTACTGCTCAAGTGAGGGGTGAGTCTGGAACCTGAGCACTCCTGCAGATGCCAGGGGCATGGTGGCCTGGCTATGATCCCAGTGGGGCATGGTGGCCTGTGGTCTATGATCCCCGTGACAGGCATGCTGGCTAGCTGAACTGGCAGAACTGGAGAGCTCTGGGTTCAAGTGAGAGATGTTGCCTCAAAATATAAGGTGAGAATAACTGGGGAAGACACCCGATATCCACAGCACGTGAGCTCGCACACACACCCAACATTTTTAAAAAGCCCCAGGATGCAATGTCACTTTAGTGTTCCTAGATTGGCAGCCATTTCAAATCCTATGCAAGTCCTCGGGAAGCTGAGCACATCTATCTGCACTAGCCAAGCAGGATCCTGTCACTAGAAGAGGTACAGAAGAAAGGCGAAAGCCACAGGCTCCTCACAACTCATGCCCAGCAGCAGGTGGTAGCTGAGTGTGCTCCAGCAAGCCTTTCCTCACACAGCACGAGAGCAGCAGCTATGCCTGCCAGGAGGGGTGATGAACAGGTGATGTAATCTGTGAGCTGCTGTCATATGCACTGGGGACTCCAAGACTCCAAATGCAGCCAAAGGTGCCCTCTGGAGGTGTTCTGGGAAGTGTATAGGTGTCTTCCATGGGTCACGCACCAGCAACACAATTCAACTGTCTTCTTGTTGTCTCATGGGAGGCAGGCCTCCCTCATATGGACTTCCTGCCTCCAGATAGATAAACAGTGATCTAACTGTCCTGAGTGGGAACGTATGACTCTCAGTTATGTGTCCACTCTACAAATCCATCATGCGCACAGGGTCACTGCCTGGCCACCAAGCATGGCTGGTGGTAAGTGGAGTCTGGGAGACTTTTAAAAAGCTAAACTCTAAAAGCTGGGGTAAGGTAGGGCTGGTGACTACTTTAACCCCAGCAGTCAAGAAGCAGAGGTAGGCTGCTCTCTGAGTTTGAGGCAAGCCTTGTGGACATACTGAGTTCCAGGCCAGCCAGGGCTACACAGTGAGATCCCGTCTCAGTACAACAAAAAGGGTGGGGACATTTTTCAGGGTCCCCTCTCCACACAGGATGTTGACATTCACTTTGATGCCTGTCACAGGCACAGGGGCTATGACCTAGCAGTAGGTTAACAGTGTCCAAAGGCAGTCTGTACAGTCTACTCCCTGTTCAAATGTTCCTTTCCATTTCAGTGAGTATATAGAAGTACATTGAAAAACAGATCATAAACTTCACAGTGGGTAACTTTTCCTTTGGGCCTTTAACAGAGGGATTAAACCCAAGTCCACGAGATCTGGAAGCTGGACTCTGGTCTGCAGAACTCCATAAGCATGAAGACTGCTGGCCAAAGCTGTCTAGAAAACACGCAAATAGTTTTCCAAAAAGCCCAAGCCACATGTCCCTTTAAGGCGTTAGCATGAGCACACTGCAAAGACCTGGTCCAGCCTCCTGCCTCTAACACTAGTGTTTACTCTGACTTTGGGGGGGGGGGGGGGGGGGGCAATCTGTATACAAGAGGACAATGGTCACAAGTCATTCTTGCCCTCCACCTCCACCATGTGCATTCACAGATAGAAGTCAGGTGGCCAGGCCTGGTAGCAAAAGCCTTATCCACTGAGCCATCTTGCCAACCCCCTTTAATTTTTCTTTAAAATAGGATTTAAAAATTATACTGTTTATGAACTCTGACCTGAATACTGCTCCAGAACCTAGACTTTCACATTCCCAGGCTAATTTAGGCAGAGAACAGAACGGGCTACGTTTGGCCAGCTTACGTGGAATTCTGTTGTATTCAGGATGTGGCGGCCGTCCGGACTCCAGCAGGAAGCGATGAGCCCTGCAGAGCCCTCGTCGATCTTGCAGTGCCACTCTGGCTGCTCGAGTGACCAGACCTTGATTCATAAGAGAAACACAGGATTGCAAACTAGCTGCACCACGCAGGAAGCCTCTCTGAGGGAGAGGATACACCATGTTACCTCAGGTCGTCCAGTGGCTGCAAGGCGCACTTCCTGGTGACTTTACTGCATTGCGCCTTTGAAGGGTCTGCTCATGTCCCCATTCCTATGACCTCACCTATTTAGGCTTAGTGAATAACGAACCACTGCCTTCTAGAACCTTCTAGAACTTCCTAGAACCCTGTCCAAGCTGCTCCACTGCCGTCGCAAATACCCCTCCCCCCTCCCCCTCCCCTTGCCCCCCACCCACACCCGCTCTGAAAATACATGCTCAAAGACTAAGAACAAGGTTCTGTTCTGGTGTTTGTTTGTTTGCTGTTCCACATCAAAAGTATTTGGACAAACTATTAGAGAGCATTACATTTTAAAAGAAAACAACTCTGGGGCTGGAGAGACGCCTCGGCAGTTGAGAGCACTGACTGCTCTCCCAGAGGACCAGGTTCAGTTCCCAGCCCCGGTATGGCAGCTTACACATATCTGTAACTCCAGGATCTGACACCTTTACACAGACATACAGTGCAGATAAAGCACCAATGCACATAAAATAAATAAATTATATACACACACACACACACACACACACACACACACATATAGAAAGCTACTTTGAGTCTCATTGCATTTCCCCCTAAACCTGAAAGAAGATTGCAAAAAACCCAACTCCTTCCTAGTCACACTCCTGGAAATGTTTCCTAGTTCTGGCTGCTACAGTGACAGTGCCAGACCAGTTACACATGCCCTGTGAGTGCAGGCACCTCATCCACACATGACTTACATGAGTCTTCTGTACATGTAGCATGTGCCTGCCTACACACATCACATATGTAAGTGGCACATGCCTGCTCAAGAATAGACATGCAGTGCCATCTGTACACATTCCACTAACACATGGTACACACCTGCACAAGCCCCCGTCTGTACATGGCACACAGGATGAAGAGGGAGTCTGCAGACCACTCTATGTGCTGGATCTGGTCCAGGCATGTATACAACTGAAGGATCTGAAGGGTCTTCACATCCCGGACCACTAACCGGTACTGGACACAGGAAGCCTACAAAGTGAGGCAGAAGGCACAGGATAGTATCTCCTCTCCAGCAGGGAGCCTTGCCTCAGTGGGCATCTCCTTCCCTCCTGCTTGACACATTTAGCTTTATGTGGACCAATACTTATGGGGCTCATTCCAAAATGAGTTAGAAAAAGATAAAAGTTGGAGCATACAAAAATATAAAAGTTCCACACAGTATACATTAACCAAGTTATACTGCAATCCACAGAGTTGCACAGGTAAATTTAAAGGTGGGAGTGGCCCACGCCAGCACTCAGGAGGCAGAGGCAGGCAGATCCCTGAGTTCGAGGCCAGCCTACTGTATACAGTGAATTCTAGGACAGCTGGGGCTATACAGAGAAACTCTGTCTCAAAAAGCTCCCCCATCGCGCGTGCGCGTGTGTGTGTATGTGTGTGTGTGTGTGTGTTTCCTGCTTGGGCGTGACGGCACATACCTGTAATCACCACACTGGGGAGGTGCTCAGCTATTTTCTGAGTCTGAGGCCAGCTCTGCACATCATACCACAATCTAAAAGCCAAGAACTTGCACTTACCTCAGAAACAAGTCTGGATGTACAGAAGCCACACAAAACTGTTGGTCCTAGAACCTGTTTACAATCCTAGTTCCTAGGAGGAGGCAGAGGGGAGGCACAGCAGGTGCACGTGGGCCAGCTAGCCTGCTATATGCAGTGAAGAGCAAGAGACCTTGTCTCAAGCAAGGTGGAAGGTACAGAATAACCCTGGGGGTTGTCCTCTGCCCTCTACATGTGTGCTGTGGTACCCGTACACAGTCATAGTCACACACACACACACACACAGTGCACACACAGACTCTTTTAAAAACAAAGCCACATTGTCTTCTGTGGAAAGAGAGCAGGAGGGCAAGTGCAGCTCAGAACAAGGACCTATCAGAGGGCTGTGATTTCACATTAGAGTTTGGTGAGCAGTGACCTGTTACCGTGGATTCCTTAGGAACCACTGAAGACACTGACATGCTCTGCCCAGGTTTTAGGGCAAGACTTGAAAGAGACAATTATCAAGACTTCCACCATATTTTGAGGAGTGGGCAAACACATAGTTCAGATAACCAAATGCAACTTCTTTGCTGTTCACTGCAACTTTCAGAACAGTAAAGCAACCCTAATCTCTGGAGGCACTTAGAAAAAGGTAAAATGTGTCAATGTGTGTGTGTGGTTAATTGTCTCCTGCCATGTTTACATGGGTTCCCAGTACCTTTCGCTGCTAAGCCATCCCTAGCCTGACACTTTCTACACTGTTAGGAAGATTCATAAGGAGAGTCTCAAAGGCCTAGACAAACACAGCAGGAGTGTGAACTAAGAATCAACACACCAGGCATAGTGGCATGCTCCATTAATCTCAGCACTCAGAAGGCAGAAGGCAGCAGATCTCTGAGTTCAAGACCAGCCTAGTCTACAGATCAAGTTCCAGGGCAGCCAGAGCTACAGAGAAACCGTGTCTTGAATGAATGAATGAATGAATGGCGCCAGTCAGTTAAAAAGAGAATGATAGATTAACAAACGAAAGCTTGTTAAAAATTAGGATTGCATTTGTAGGTGAGAAGGGTCAGGCACTAGTCATGGCTTCTGTGGAGGTCAGGTCATGCAGGAGACAGTTCTCGCCTTCCATTAGGCAGGTCCTGGAGATGGGACTCAGATCATCAGGCTTGGTGGCAGGTACTGTTACTAGTCAAGCTACCCAACTGGCACAGGACCACCATTTTTTATAAGGCATGAGTTTTTCCTGATGGCTTCCTAGCTTCAAGCGTCTGCCTTCTGGGAAAGCACAATGGTCGTGTTGGCGTACCTTGAAACCTCAAGGATAACACTCTGAACACTATCCTGCCACCCAAAGAGTGGACAGCTAAGGTCCAACCCTGGCACTGAAAGCTGGTTATTTAAATCATCTGCATGTGATAGAGGAGAGGTCGTGAGTTTCGCAAAGGAGAGCCCCATAACCAGCTCACAGGCGAGAAAACATACAAAATAACAATGAGCTGCTGTCCCCTGTGCCTTGAAACGTGTGAAAGCAGCGTCCTCTTATCCAACTTTGATAAAGGGAAACCGGAGCCGGGAGCCTGGCACCCACCCAGCCCGGGCCACCTGCTCCAGGTCCTCCTTCCTTACCCTGACCACCTGCCAGAGTAGCAACCTCAACTCCATCCCCGCTCTGCCCTGGCCACCGGCTCCATGTCTCCTTTCTCTACCCTGGTCACCTGCCAGGATCCCCCCCGTAGCCTGGTCTGGATCCCTCTCCTGCTTCCGGTTCGTTTTCCCTGATCATCTGGTTCTCCCTCGTCCCGGCCAAGTCCCTCCCTGGCCGCCCCGCTCGGGCCCCCTTCCCGCCCCCCTTCGACCCGCCCCGGCCTCCTGCACAAGTCGCGCGCCCACACTTAGGTTCCGCCCCGCGCGCCGCGGCTCACCAGGTATTTGCCGTCCGGGGAGAACCTGCAGAGCAGGCCCGAGAGCTTGAATGACTCCGAGAAATTCATGGCCGCGGCCAGCCCGGGCCAGCCCGGCTCCGAGGTACCTCCTGCAACCGCCGCAGGCAGCGGCCGGAAGTACAGGGGCGGAAGCGAGCGGCAGCCAATGGGAGCCTCGAGCGGCCGCGCGGCATTGTGGGGCGGGGAGTCCGAGCTCGAGTCTTAAAGGGGCCGAGCGCCTTTGCGCCCGTAGAAGATCTCCGTGAAAGACCCGAAACGGAAGGCTAAATTCTGACTTCAGATAAATCACAATATATGTTCCCAAATGTTACCTAGACATAATTGCACTAAAAGACTACTTTTTTTTTTTTTTTTTGGTTTTTCGAGACGGGGTTTCTCTGTGTAGCCCTGGCTGTCCTGGCACTCACTCTGTAGACCAGGCTGGCCTCGAACTCAGAAATCCACCTGCCTCTGCCTCCCGAGTGCTGAGATTAAAGGCGTGCACCACCACTGCCCGGCCAAGACTCCCTTATCATACATTCAGATGTAACTAGACGTCTGTACTTGTGAACGTACATTTATTTACATGTAAATATGTATGTATATTTAAGTAGAGTCTTATATCGATACACCCCTTTAGTATATAACGAAGTTTTGTTTCAGGGCCTGGGAGTGCGGCTCAGCTGGCAGAGTGACTGCTTGCTTAGCATACATGAAACCCAGGTTTTGGTCCCAGCACCGCATAAATCCCTCAGGATGGTGCACACTTTAAAAAATCCACCTGAAGCCAGAGGCGCAGATGTTCTTGATCATCCTCCGCTACCTATAGAGTTGGAGGCAATGCTGGGCTACGTGAGACCCTTTCTCAAACAGAATAAAGCAAAGCATACTGTCTGTTACAATTTATTTGTCACGTATAAGTATAAATATAGATTTGCTCTGAGGTTTTCCTGAGAGCGACCACCTGCAGCGTAACCTCGTGACGTTCAGGTGCGTCTCAGGTCTATGGCGGAACGAATTCGAAGGCATGTGGATCTCGTGAGTCGCCTCATCTTCCTGGAGGTACTAGGTTAGAGTGTGGACTTGATTCAGGCATGTGACGGGGTACCCGGACGGCAGCCCCGCTGGGCATTTGTAGGATACAGCACCAACTGGGCTTCAGACCCGGCTCACTCCCCAAAGTGCTCCGCTCCCTCACGCAGCACCCTGCGCCCTGTGCCCCACAGGGCTCCCCATTCCTGTCTCGTTCGGGAGGTTGGATGTCCCTGTCTGCACCCAACGCTTCAGAAGGTCACTTAATCCCTCAGCCGCTGCCGTTGGCGCTGAGTCCCAAATTCTGAAAGACCCGGGACCTGGTATTGCTCCGCCCAGCTCATTGCTCCGAGCCTCTTCCGCACCTCTGCAACTAACTGCATGCATGCATGAATGAATAAATGAATGAATGACGGTGCTTGCACCGTTCGGAGAGAGTGAGCGGCCAGCGTGCTCGCCTTTTCTGTTCCCAAACAGTCCCAACCTCTTTGTCCCCAACCTGCAGCTCTCAAATAATCACTTCTCGGTGCTTCAGCCCACCTCCCTTGCAATGCCAATAGCGGCACTAAAGCGACTTCCTTAGGCAAGGACCATCCTGTCCAGCCGTTAAGGGGTCTCACAAGGACACAGTTCCTTCCGTGTGCCAGAGTAAGGGCCTGCGTGCTAGATGAGGGCACGGGGAACCGCTCCCTTGCCCAGCGGGGAGATGGCCGATGGCGCAGAAGACATCTCGAGCCAGAGACGAGTCCCCTAACTAACCCCGAGCCACTCAGTGTGCGCAGTTTGTGGGCATCCGTTGTGCATCGCCTATGACACCAACACTACCTCCGTACACTTTCACAACCCAAGGAAAGACTCTGATACCATGGACTATGAAACCCGGACTGTGGGCCGTGGTCCCCGGAGTGTGTAGGTCCAGGAGGCGCAACTTCTGGCTGGAGTTTGAAGAGTCGAACCCAGAGGGTCTGCGCTCGACCCTCTTTCCAGGCGGGCTGTGGTCTCCGCCAGGCAAATCGAGGAGCTTTGAGCGTCCTCAGAGGCAGAGCCCCGCTGGTGCTGGCCGAACGACAACGGTTCTCCTCCGGGGCCTTCAGTGTTCAGGCCGGGGCGAGCCCCGGAGGAGGCGCAGCCAGCCCGCCGAGGGCACTCCTGCCCCCCCCCCTCGGGTTGTAGGCTCAGGGCAGTAGGGGTAGCGAGAGGGATCGGGGTAGATGGGCATCTGGGGAGAAGGCGGAGGAGATAGTCCAAGGGAGTCCAGGGCGTCGGGCGCCCTGGGTCCACCCCCTCGGCGGGCGCCTGCGCACCCTTCCTGGCGCCCCGAGCCCCGCCAAAGGTCGCGGTCCCGTCCCGCTTCGCCCAAGCTTCGGGCTACTAGCGTGCGGCCCTGCGGAGGAGACCCCGCTGGGGCTCGCTAGGCGACGCGCGCCAAGCGGCGGCGGGAAGGAGGCGGGAGGAGCGCGGCCCGGACCCCGACTCGGGCAGAGCCAGCTGGGGAGGCGGGGCGCTCGTGGGAGCCCGGGGCCCCGGTGGCCGGCCCTCCTCCCGCCACGGCTAAGTGCCCGCGCTGCCTTCCCGCCGGTCCTCCTAGAAAGGCGCTAAGCCTGCGGCAGTCGCCTCTCCGCCGCCTCGCTGCCCCGAGCCCATATAAGCCGCCGTCCCGCAGCCCTCCCCGCAGCCCGGCGAGGAGGCAGCGCAGCAACCCAGCCCTCCGCGACGCCGACGCCCGGCCGGGAGCAGGTAGGCAGCGCTGGGACCCGAGGTAGGGCCAGGAATCTCGCAGGAGGCTCTGAGGCTGCGGTTAGGGTGAGCGGCAGCCCGGGTGCTAGCCGCGTGAATGGCCCCAGGGACCCCGCGTCAGTGGCAGGAGGGGCCGGAGTGGGGCTAGGAGTAGATGCAGTTGGCACCTCCCAACCCATGGACCTGCTTCCTGCTCACACTGTCCACCACAGGTGGCAAGGGATCGCCATCCCCGGAGATGCTAGGGCGCGGGTCTGGTACGAGAGGAGTGCGTGGGTATCCTACCATACAAGGACTGCAAATCCCGACTTCTGCAAGGATGAAGGCCTTTCAGGTCCTGCCATGGAATCAGACTAAGAGACAGGAAAGCCAGCTAGAGCCGGACCTCTATGCTGGTCCCAAGCTGTGGGTTTCTGGTGGGTTACTGCTGTGTTGAGTTCACTGTGGTGCCTACCAGCCTCCCTAGTCTTCCAGGTAGAGAATCCTGGCTGCCTGCGCGCTCTCTCCTGCTCCACATCAGGTCCTTCTGGACTGGGCAGCTGTTACCTTCTCACCCTTGTGAGATGAACACATCTGTAGGCATCTGTCCACATACACACCTGTATGTGTATGGGTGTGTGTGTGTGTGTGTGTGTGTGTGTGTGTGTGTGTAAAATAACGCTGACTTCTGAGCCCCAGGGCACTTGGTTCCCTAGATGTGCTGAGGTCTGTTTCTTAATTAAGTGGGCACTTGGGACCTGGGTCACAACTCTATTTGGGGGAATGTTGCTGTTGTTTTTCTTCATTTAAAAACTAAATTGTGTCTGTGTGCGCCCCAGTGCACTGGTCAGAGGACATCTTTAGGGGGTCGATTCTGATTCCATTTTATCAGTCTTCGGGATTTAACTCAAGTGGCCAGGATAGGCAGCAAGCACCTCTACCAGCTGAGCTTCACTGTCTCTGGTTGGTTTTCATGGTTGTTGTCTGTGGTTTAGTTTTAGAAAAAAACTCAACAAAGACAAATACATCTTGAATCCTTGGCGTGTTGCAAATGCTGACCACTCTCCCCCACCCATCTTTTGCTTTATTCAATAAAAAATTTAAAACGTTAAGCTGTGAACAAAAGGTAAGTATTTAAAATTTTGTCATCCATGACTGTATAGATTGTGTATGCAATTTTTAAAACCAGGCAAACGGTTTCAAAGGTGTTGTATACCCACTAACTAGTCTTGAGCTACTTGCGGGCCTATGGGAGCCTGCCTATCAAGCACAGATAACTACAGAATGCTGAGCAATGTCATTCTAATGGCTACCCCATGGGGAAACATTCTGGATTAGAAATCAGATGCTGAATTCAAATACTCTTTTTGACCTTGAGCAAGTTACTTAAACCTGGGAACCTCAGTTTACCCATCTTCAAAATGGAGTCATAATAGTGCTTTTCTCAAAGAGCTTATAGAAACCTGGTCAGTTAACCTTTGTAAACAGAATGGAAACTGCCTGACTCTGGCTAAAGGAGGGAATGCCTAAGATGCTTGTTTCCATAGAGTTATTTGTATAAGAATTAAAAAAAGAAACCTGGCTCATGGCCTGCGAGACGACTGCGTGTATGAGGGTGCTTGCTGCCAAGGGTTATTATCTGCGTTCCATCCATGGAATCCATATGGTGGAAGGAGAGAACATTGTCTTCTGACCATCACACACGCACTGTGGCACAAGCGTGCACACATACATACAAATAGAAAAGTAACCAGGGTGCTATATCCAAAGTCCTTGGATGAATGCTGATACCCACCAAGTGGTCCGCAAATGTGGTGGCTTTGAGTCCTAGATTTTGGCTCTAGGACTGGGTAGGCCAAGAACCCAGGGGAGAAGGCCAGTTCCAAGGTTTTGGAGAGAACATGGCAGTAAGGCAGGAATTCACTTATGACCTGGGTGGAGGCTGGCGGCATCTGTCAGGAGTATGTCCTGTGATAAAGATGCTTCTGTTTCGTGTTTATTTATAGAGCATGCCCAACCCAGGTCCTGGAATGGACTTCCAGCGCTGACACATGTGAAGGAGCATAGCTAAAGTCGAGATGAGGAAGGGAGACAGGGCTGAGAGCTGAGGGACTTTCATGGCCCCCGCCGCTATCCAGGGAGGCACCAGCTCAAGGCTCTTAGAACTCCAAAGCTCTCGTCATTTCTGCCACTGCATTATTTTAAAGTCCTACATACATCTCAATGAGAGACCATTTCTGTCACCAAATTCGAGAGTGATTTACCTCCCAGAAGCAAGCACTTGTGCTTGGTGAATGGTGTTGGGACAGGGGGCAGAGAGAAATCCTCAATGTGTTCCTTAAGAAGGAACTTTGAGGCAGCCCTTAGTTTCCGGTTAATCAAAGACTAAGTGAATACTTTGAAATGTTGCTGACATCAACTCTACAGATGAGTAACAGTGTGGCAGAGACTCCTAGAACCCAGATCACTCAGTCTTGTTTCTGTCTGAATGTGCAGCAAGGAGTGGAATGGATACATTTAGTCCAGCTACAGTCATCTTACAAACAGGCAATGTCCTCTCAATGGGACCCACCCTCCAGAACAACCTGTGGTCCATCTGCCTTTGCAGACACTTTCTCTTTAAAACAATTTGTTTTCCCTGACCTTGTTGCTCCACACGGGGGGAGGAGCAAAGAGGAGGGATTGCTTAGCAAAACTATTGCTTATGAAGTGTCTGCAGGAATTAGCACTTAGTGCATACTGGCTGTGTGCTGGTATTAGACTTAATAATTTAGGATTTTACTTTTCTTGTAATTCTCCAATATCCCCCTTATGCAGGCACTGTAATTATGCCCATTTACAGATGAGGTAATGGAGGCTTTAGCATGTGATTCCAGGGGCCTGGAGTTGCATCTTCACAGTGCAGGAGTTGAGATCTCTGATCTGACACACAGTTCGGGGTAGGGGCTTCTGGGTGGTTCTCTCCAGTGTAGCTAGTGATGGACGTATAAATATAACTTATCGGACACAGCCACAGGATCCTAGAGCCCTGCACGGTTGAGAGGACTCTTTGAGGCTAGGGGACTAGAATTAGGAGTGATGTGAACTTACGTAAAGAGAAAAGGAGCATCGTTATTTGTGTTAACACCAAAGTGAAATTTCTCATCTTCAGTCATGAGTGTATAAACAAACAAGCACATATTTCACAGGTCATGGTACTTTTCTCACTCATTGCAATTACTGATATTTTCACTGGATGTCCTGGCTTGGGAGAAAGCTCAGATTTTTGTTCTCATTGCCAACTTGAAGTTCTGAGCTATGACAACTGCTGCTGCCTGACTTGACCTTGTCCTAACCCAGCGGTGCCGACCATCACAGGTTAATGTCATTTGAACTCTGTGACCACTTCATTCATGTCCTTACTATGCTGTGACCACGAGCACAAACCAGATGTCTAATTGCCCCTATGTACCCTGATGGCCAGAGGCTACCTGTCAGTGTGTGCGCAAGACTAGTTCCCCTCAGTTAGGAGTCCCCTCTGTGCTCCTCCAAGATCTGGCAATCTTGGCAGCCCCTTGTCCTGCAGGTCTGCTTACGGTCTCTGACTCTGTGCAGCATGGTCTTCTCTTAGACTTCTCTGAGTCTACCCTCTCTGATCTCCTTTAAGGATGCCTGTAGTCACATGTGTGGCTCACCCGAGGTTCTGGGGAGAATTTCTTTTCTTTTTTCTTTTTTTTAAAAAAAGATTTATTTATTTATTTTATGTAAGTACACTGTAGCTGCCTTCAGACACACCAGAAGAGGGTATTGGATTCCATTATAGACGGTTGTGAGCCAGCATGTAGTTGCTGGGAATTGAACTCAGGATCTCTGGAAGTGGAGTCAGTGCTCTTAACCACTGAGCCATCTCTCCAGCCCGGCAGAATTTCTTGTATTTAATTTTATGTATTTACAACACTCCTCCTGCATAGGGTTCTGCAGTGTCAGGGCCAGGCATGTTCTGCTTGCTCCAGCTGTCTGTTTTCCCAGGGCTGCTGGGGAGCTTCACAAGGCATCAACATGGCTGGAGAGTAGGAGAGGCACCCTGAAGAAGTA
The DNA here is from genome assembly GCA_019843965.1 of Rhynchomys soricoides. Lineage (NCBI taxonomy): Eukaryota > Metazoa > Chordata > Mammalia > Rodentia > Muridae > Rhynchomys > Rhynchomys soricoides. The sequence continues at coordinate 783,176 of JADRCH010000171.1, read as the reverse complement.
GAAAGAGAACGGAAGGTGTTATCCCAGGACATCCCCACTGTGGCTGGGGTGGCCAGACAGAAGAAACAACCCTGTTTGTGAAGGAATAAGAGCTTTGAGGGCAAGTCTAGGTGATGGGGGAGACATGGGGACATCAGAGGGCCAGTGGATGTAATACTTGATGGCCCTTGCAGAGTCAGCTTCCCCAGATAGTGACCCATGAGGGAGGAACACTTTTCTTCCACCTGTCCACTCTGTTTGCTCGGTGCATGACTTTGATGGGCATTGCCCAGATTAATGGGAGAAAACCAATTTTAGAACCATGGGTTGGGGCAAACGCCTACAATCTCAGCACTGGAAAGGCCAGGATAGAGGCATCAAGAATCCAATCCCCCACCACCAGGGTTGTGTCCAGGCAAGATGCAGGGCCCACTCTCCTAAATGCTGCAGCCAGTGAGGGGCAAGGATAACTCTTCTGAACTCATGACCCTGTGGGCAGTTTTCCCAACTATCGAAAGTGTGGAGGAGAGGGGCATCAGTCTGCACCCGTGCCACCCCATGACAGAAAAGTGTCAGGGTCAGCTCTTCCACACTCGTGTTCTCAGGGCCTGCTTACCCAAACCCCACACCTGCAAGGGCCAGCTCCACTGTGCTGCCTCTGTGAGGTGCAGGTGCTGCTGGTGAGTGATGAGGTAAGCTCTCCAGAGGTTGGCAGCCAGTGAGGGGCGGGGCCAGTTCTACCCAGCTCCTGGACATCTGCTCTGACAAGGAACATCCCATGTTCTCTAATGGTAATGTGAGCCACAGACATCAACACTCACCTCTGCATAGCCATGGACCCAGACATGGCCCACAGTGGCAGCTCAGGCTGCCACCTCACCATAGCCCCAGGTGGCTGGCCATTTACAACAGGCTACTCCTTTCTATCCTTGAAAGTCTCCAGTTCCATCTCTCTTCATAATGCTTAAGCGGCTCCATTTCTCTTTCTCTCCCATCTGACCACCACATGCTCACACATTGTGGTGGCTCCCACTGTAGGCTGGCCGTGCTGCTGGAGGGCCCCTCGGTGACATCCTTTGTGAAGTCCAAGCTGTGTGGCATTTTGGCAAGCGGGTATCTACAGCCTGCCTGTGCTGTGCTCCAGAGGCAGATCTGTGGGTGACATGGCAGGTCTTTTTCCCTCCTGCACTGCACTGCGTGGTGACTCTGTGTGTCTATGGCCTGCCTGTGCAGTGGGTAGAAGGCAGGTCTATGGGTATGTTTCCCTGCCCAAACCGTGTGGCATGGTGGAACACAGATCTGTCTGTCTTTCTCCTCCTGTGCTGCACTGTGCTGGATTTGATGTGATATGAGGTGATTTTATAAGTCCTAGGCATAAAACAGCTTTGGCCACCAAGCCAGGCATCAAGCTAGGATGAACAAAGAATTGCGGTCTGCTCTGCCCCTGACTGATATAAGAACAACATCACCGACAAAGTGTCTCTTTGCCCATTGACAGTGGTTACAATTTTCTTATTGGCAAATTTTTACTATGTAGCTCTGGCTAGCCTAGAACTCTCTATGTAAACCAAGATGGCCTGGAACTCTCAGAGATCCACTATTCTCTGCCTCCTGAATGCTGGGATCAAAGGTGTGCATTGCTTGGAATCTCAAGGGGATGAAGGTGTGGGCCTTCTGCAGGAGAAAGACAGGCTCAGGAGCCCGAGGAGGAGTGGCAGGTGGGGCAGTCTCCCTGCTTGAAGTAGCTGTTCTGAACTCTCCCTCCCCCCCCCTCGGACATTTTCTCTGTGTTACTGATTTCCTGCACAAGTAGAGGTTTCTCATTTTGTTTTAGGCAGTTGGGTGGGGTGAGGCTTTGCATGTGTTGTTAGTTCATCATCGATTTTGGTTTCTAGTAACTGGAATGTCAGTGGCAGGCTTTGGTTTCTTGCAGTCTAGGTTTAAGGTGACACTGTGAATCCCAGCAGCTGTCCACCTGACACTTTCCAAAGCAGGTTCACAGTATAGACATTGGTGGGTGTATTTCCTATCACAGTCCACTAAAGAGGGCTTTATACAGACCATGAGGAAGCAGAAATGAACCGTTGGAACAGGCTAAAAAGCAGTGTGAACTTCGGTGGACGGGGTGGAGGGGGGCAGTGACGGAGATTCTGTGGGCTGGCCTTCCAGTTCTTGGACAGTCTGAGGCCCCAGGAATGTGTGAGCAGCCACCCACCGTCACCCCTTTTGAAACCTGCCCACATGAGCTGAGGAGGTTTAAGAGGTGCAGGCTCAACCTGAAGGACTTTAGGGAGAAAGGCAGGCTCTACACTCCAAAGCAGAAGCCTGAGAGGAAATTAGAACTGTGGATTTGGGCAGTGACAGCCATATATGGGAGCTAGCTAGCGGATTCAGGATCCTGTTCATTTTGTAGATGTTTAGTAGTCCAGAAAGGTAGAAGATAGGAGATGCTAAAGACAAACAGTTTTCTATGAAAATATGATGTTTCTCTATAGTCACACTTATTTCTTCTTTAAAAAATTTGGGTGTCTATTTGTTCATGTGGGTAGGTGTGCCAGGGTGCATGTAGAGGTCAGAGGTCATGTCCAATGCCTTCCTCAGTTCCTATCCACCTTATTGTTTTGAGACAAGGTCTCTCTTACTGACTCTGGGTTCAGTGATTGGGCTGGACTAACCAGCCAGGAAACTCTACATTTCCTCTAGACTCTGCTCCCCAATGCCTGCACACATGGCATTGGTTGCTCTGTCTGTTTTTGTTTTAAATTTATACTTATTCATTTCATTTTTATTTGTGTTTTGCTTGCATGTATATCTGTGCACCACGTGCTGGGCGTGCCTGTGGAGGTCAGAAGAGAGCGTTGGATCCCCTGGAACTGGAGTTACAGATATTTGTGAAGCACCATGTGGGTGCTGGGAACTGAACCCATGTCCTCTGCAAGAGCAGCAAGTGCTCTTAACCACCGAGCCTCTCTCCAGTCCCGTCACTGTTGTTGTTCTTAATGTGGGTTTTTTGTCGGTATTGCTTTTTTTTTTTTTTTTTTTTAATGGGTTATGACATTTGAACACTGGTCTTCACAATTTACTGACTGCTCTGTCTCACCAGTAAACTCATGTCCTCCAAAGGTGATCACAGTAAACTGTGTTTTTTGAAACATGCCTTACTGTTTCGTCTTACTGAATGTGCCCTGTATATTTGCATAGGGACTGTAAAATTGCTAAGTGGCTGTGCTAGTCAAATAAGGAGTGTCAGAGCAGATCTCAAAAGCCTGTGCTGGCAGCGGAGCCAAGTCAGGGTCCCACCATTTAAATCCATCTGCAGAGATGCCCCAAAGAACCTTAAGGCTGATGGTCCCTCCATCAGTTACAGTCCTTGTCTATGGGACCATAGAGACATTGTAAGCCAGGGACCAAGCCAAGCATTTTATCTATCTATCTATCTATCTATCTGTGTCTGTATGTGTGCACAAGTGTGCCACAGTGCATGTGTGATGGTCAGAAGACAATGTTCTCTCCTTCCACCATATGGATTCCATGGACGGAACTCAGATAATCCCCCTTGGCAGCAAGCACCCTCATTCACGCAGCCGTCTCACAGGCCCCAAGCCAGTTTTTTTCTTACACAAATAACCTTCAGTCAAGGTCAGGAAGTTTCCATTCTGTTTAAAAAGGCTAATTGACCAGGTTTCTATAAGCTGTATATAGCTTCTTTAAAATTCTAGATCTTTGTGTCCAGCCCAAGGGGTCTGACATTGAAACATGTGCTGGGCAGAGTCCTTTCTTCAATCTTTGATTGAAGCCACTGACAGAGGCTATGAGGCATGGGTAGACAGCCGCTAACTGCTGGTGGCTAGAGAAATGACCTAAATTTGTGGGGTTTATCACCCAGCGGGGGTGTGTCTTATGGCAACTGGACATGAAAACCTAGGTATTTCTGTATTAGAGAAAAAAATAATCTGTTTTAATAAAAGTTTAGAAGGCTCAGTAATTAAGAGCACTCCCTGTCTGCCAGAGGACCAGAGTTCTGTTCCCAGCACTGGTGTTGGTGATCCACAAAGGCCTGTATGTAACTCCAGCTCCGGGAGATCCGACGCACTCTTCTGGCCTCTGCAGGAACCCGCACACACATGCAAATACACATACATCTCAGGAGGCAGGGGCAGGCAGATTTCTGAGTTCAAGACCAGCCTGGTCTACAGACTGAGTTCCAGGACAGCCAGGGCTATACAGAGAAACCCAGTCTCAAAAATAAAAATAAAAATGAAAATGAAAATAAAATTAATCTTTAAAACTTTTTAAAAAAAGATTTATATATTTATTTTATGTATGTGGGCACACTGTCACTATATTCAGACACAACAGAAGAGGGTATGGGATCCCATTGCAGATGGTTGTGAGCCACCATGTAGTTGCTGGGAATTGAACTTAGGAACTCAGGAAGAGTGCCAGTGCTCTTAACCACTGAGCCATCTCTTGAGCCCTTTAAAACTTTTTTTTTTAATGAAAGAAAGTTAACAGCCAGGCATCCAGGTGCTCAGAAAGCAGAGGCAGGGAGATCTCTTGTGAGTTTGAGGCTGACACGGTAGATACATAGAAAGTTACAGGCCTGTCAGTGATACACAGTGAAACTCTGTCTCAAAAAAAAAAAAAAAAAAAAAAAGGCCAGCCTGGTCTACAGAGTGAGTTCCAGGACAACCAGGGCTACACAGAGAAACCCTGTCTCGAAAAACCAAAAAATAAACAAACAAACAAACAAACAAAATCTACAATGAATCCAATTTAGACAACTTGAGCTCCGAGATGTAGGGCATTCCTGTGATCCCAGCATCTAGAATAAGCTAAAGCAAATGGGAGTCTGAGACAGAAGAGAAAGATTTGGAGCTTGAGGCAAGCCTGGGACACACAGTTAAAAAATATATACATACACAGATATATAGATGATATAGATGATGTTGATGTAGATGTAGATATAGGTAGATATAGATATATCTCACAGGGCTGGCTAGTTCATGCCAACTTGACATAGGCTAGAGTCATTTGGGAAGAGGGAACCTTAATTTAAAAAAATGACTCTGCCGGGCAGTGGTGGTGCACGCCTTTAATCCCAGCACTCGGGAGGCAGAGACAGGTGGATATCTTAGTTCAAGGCCAGCCTTACTACAGAGTGAGTTCCAGGACAGCCAGGGCTATACAGAGAAACCCTGTCTCGAAAAACCAAATTTAAAAAAAAAAAAAATGACTCCACTGGATTTGCCTGTGGGACATTATCTTGATTGATAATTGAATGTGAAAGGGTCCAGCTCACTGGGGACAGGGTAGCCCATGGGCAGGTGGTCCCATGGTGTAAGAAAGCAGACCAAGAAAGCAGAGCCACAGGAAGCAAATCAGTAAGCAGTTTTCTCCATGGCCTTTGGTTCAGTTCCTGCCTCCAAGTTCCTGCCCTGACTTCCCCAGATGATAGACCAGAAACTGTAGGATGAAACAAACCCTTTCCTCCCCGTGTTACTTTTTGGGTGTGGTGTTTTAGCAGAGCAGTAGAAAGCTACCTAAGACTTGACCACCAAAGTCCTTTCTCTCCCACCCCCATTCTAAGCCCCTTTCCTTTCCCCCCTCCTCCTCCCTCCTTCTCCCTCCTCCTCCCTCCTTCTCCCTCCTCTTTTCTTTTTTTCTATAGCTGTTCTTTTTTTTTTGTTTTGTTTTTTTGTTTTTTTTTCCAAGACAGGGTTTCTCTGTGTAGCCCTGGCTGTCCTGGAACTCACTCTATAGACCAGGCTGTTCTCGAACTCAGAAATCCGCCTGCCTCTGCCTCCCGAGTGCTGGGATTAAAGGCGTGCGCCACCATTGCCTGGCTCTATAGCTGTTTTTGAATTAACCTTCAAACTAAACACACTCTTTCTTTTGGTCCTCAGACTTTTCTTGCCTTACCTTGTCTCTGACTCTCCTTACCACAGAACGTCCCTGCCTCTTCTCGTGTAGACTGGGTTGTCTTAGCTTCCACACAGACCAAAGAATTTTTAACTCTCTGTAATTCCAACTCCCAGAAGCAAACGAAAGAGGTGAGCAACAGTGAGGCTTCACACATGGTTCTATTAACGGACAGCAAGTGCGGGAAAGCCCACGTGCCAGAGTGTTTTTGCTGCTCTCGCCAAGGACTGGGGTCTGATCTTGGCATGCACACAGTGGCTCACCACCACCAGAAACTTCTGTTCCAGGGAATCTCACATTCTCTTCTGACCTCCTTGGGCACCAGGAACACACATGTTGCACATACATATGTGCAGAAAAACAATCATACACATAAAATGATAAAAAGTAAATCTAAAAGCATTTTCAAAGATGTGGGCAGCTGTTTTTAAAGCAGTTATATTATGATTCCTAATGGTTGTAGAAGACTTTGTTTGCTTCTTATACTTTTATTTTCTGAGATTCATTTAATTTTATGTTTTCTAACGACTGCTTGAATTATGAAAACTCCAGGAGAAATTGTATGAAAGATTACTGTTTTTAAAATGTTTATCTTAAATGTTTAGTTTCTTTTTTTTTTTAATTTATGGGTACGTGTATGTCTGCATGTGGGGTTGTGCATGTGAGTGCATGTACCTCCAAGCCAGAGAGGGTATCATGATCCTCTGGAGCTGGAGGGACAGGTGGCTGTGCACTGCCTGACGTGGGTACCAGGGAACTTGGGACCTCTGGAAGAGCAATGAGATCTCTTAACCACCCAGTCATCTCTCTATCCCCAATGTTTCCTGTTTTTAAACAAAGCTAGCTGTTACCTGATGGTACCTCCCCGTTAAATATTTTTCAACATGTTCAAATCAGGAAGAGTCAGAAAGGCAAAGTCCTAGAGAGGTATACTTAGTTTTGCTCTTTTATTGCTGAGATGACCTGCAGACACTGCTGTGTGCCTCTTAGTTCATGGCTTACTGAAGGTTAGCGGTCCCAGGCTTAGAACAGACATGACCAGGAAACACAGGAAGAACAGCAGTTGTATGTCTGCCTTATGTTTGGTGCGGATGGCTGGGAAGATAGGTGTCTTTAAGTCAAGCCAGCAAACCAGGCAGGCCTGGTGGTCATGATTCTTCTGCTTGGCTTCTGGAGTGAGCCATGCCTCAATTTGGAATTTTAAGAAGTGTTTCCACACTCGTTTCTTCTCACAGAAGACAGCTCTGCCAGACTCAGAGTCTCTGTGAGGCCAAATTCTGATAATAGAATTGTGAAAAAAAAAATCCTTTCAAGTATTTTACCATCAGGTTTTAGTCAGCCAAATAGTTAAGTGTTCCTGGAAGTACCTAGGGTCTCTCTCTCTCTCTCTCTCCCTCCCTCCCTCCCTCCCTCCCTCTCTTACTTGTGTTGGAAACTCAACACCAAAACCAACAAGACTTTTATGACAACCATGAATATAAAATAGTCATGTTCAAACAGGGGCATGCAGTCTGCAGCTCCTGTGACCCCCAAGTTCACTTTTAGACAGGTGGGTAAAGACCGTGTGGCCTCCCCAGTCTCTACTTATTCTATGGTGGATATAGGGAAGTTCCTGTGGTAAGGTACCCTAGCAGCACTGGCCAGGAATATGATGATGAGTGAGTATGAAGAGGCCCCTCATAGACCTGGGCCTCTCGTTTATCTAGGATCTTTTGAGAGCTGGGGCCGTGGCTGAACCATTGAACTCTGCCTGACTCAGGTCAGCATTGTGCCCGCAGCTGAGAGAGGGAGCAGAATGTCTACCAATCACAGAGCAGAGTGCTCAGGACTCAGGACAAACTAAAAGGAGGATCTCATCTGGTTTGACTCATAACAAAACTGCTCTATGCAGATGCCAGCCTAGCCAGGACTCAGAGTCACTAACCTGGGAAGCCAGTGGACAACAACCTTCCAGGGTAAGGTCCCTGTTCTGCCTAAGATGCTGTTCTTCCTGCAAATGACATGAAGACAGAGGGGGAGCGGCCAGAAATGAGCATGCTCATACCAATAAAGCCCAGGGCTCGGTGTCCAGTGTGCCTGGAGGCTCAGGGCTCTATCTCCTGCTCCCTAGAAGGCCAGCAAGGTCTCTGAATGAGAACTACTTTCCACTGGATCCTTTCTGCTGAGCAGAATCTGAAGAGGCAAAGACCATTTCTGCTCTTATTCCCACCAGACCCAGGTAGGAATGTCCCTCAGTCAGACCTCATACCTCTGGCTGGCTTCCTGTTAGGGTTCCAAATCCTACAGCTGCTATGATCGTCCCAGAGAAAGCAGGTTCCAGCCACTGAGGTCCCTTCCCAGTCACTAAAGTATAAGTGAAAAAAGATTACACCAAATAGGGTCCAGGAGAAAAATTGTACCTATCCCTATGCACAGGTGACCTACAGGTAAAGGTGGCTCTTCTTGAGTCCCAGAGAGGAAAGGTAGCTCTGGGTGGCACAGAGGCTTGTGTGGGAATGTTATGGGAAGTGGGCGAGGAATATGCAGATATAACATTGTGTGTGTGCACCTGTGCCTGTGTGTGCATGTGTGTGCCTGTGTGTGCATGTGTGTGTGCATGTGGGGAGGAATATGCAGATATAACATTGTGTGTGCATGTGTGCCTGTGTGTGCATGTGAGTGTGCATGTGTGT
>JADRCH010000171.1:758900-769784 GCA_019843965.1 Rhynchomys soricoides | reverse complement strand
GGCAGATGGAGGTCAGAGTAATTCTAGAAGCGTTGCCCAGGCTTCCTGTGATAGATGTGAGCCTCAAAGTCCTAGAGCTATAAACAGGGTCTGCCCTTGAAAGTAAAATGTGCCGCTGTGTATGCAAAACACATCTGAGTCATTCATGCACGTAAACCACCTGGGATGCATGGCCGTTTCTGTAAGCCCTGTCACTATGTGACCCTTGAGTCATTTTTGGAGAGACCAGAACTTTCATGTGCCAACTGTCTTTCTTTCCTCGGTTGCAATAAAGCCCCCTCTGTTTGTTTGTGTGGTTTAAGTTGTTTTTTTTTTTTTAATTATGTGAATTGTGTATGTATGGGAATATGCATGTGAGTGAGGGTGTCCATGAAGGCCAGAAGCCTTGCATTCCCTTGGAGCTGCAGTCCCAGGCAGTTGTGAGCTGCCTGGTATGGGTGCTGGAAACTAAGCTCCCAAGTACAGTATGTGGTCCTACGTGCATGCTCTTGACCGCTGCGCCATCTCTCCAGCCCCTCATTCCGATTCCCCTTGGTGCCATTAAGTGCTTTTGGATTCTTTTCATCTTGAACCAAACTTATGCGTGGGCTATCTAATGTGATTGCAGTTTTTAGAAAACCCGTTATGTCAGAAGGTGATAAATAATTATGGTGGGAACATCCTGCTTCTGAATGGACAGAGGTGGGCTGAACTTCTCAAGATAAGGGGAAATGTCTCCCCGTGTCCCATTGAGCGCTGTCTATCCATGGCTGCTTCTCCTGGTATCTCAGCGAGGCATCAGGTTTCTGTAGGGCATCTGAATGGTCTCACAGACCAGATGTGTCCTGCCCTCTTCCCCTGGCCACAGTGATGCATTATAGTCTGGATTAACTCTGGGCTACTGGCCTCACTCCCAAACTTGGCTGACACCTAGGCTGTGGGAGAGTGAATAGTTTCCATAAAATGTTCATTTAGACAAGTAGCATAGTATTTGAGCCATGTACATTTTTAAGATCATCAAGTCTTTATTCTTAGGATGAACCTTATCATGTAATCACTACTGTGCACCATCTCAGTTCTCATGGTTCTTACGTGGATCAACACTCACACTGAACAGTAAGTCCTGGGCTACAAAAGGGAATTCTTTTCGCACCTGTCTCTAAGTCTACCAGTTCAACATAAACACAGGCGATTCTCGTACCATATGTTATCATTCCACCAAGGGGTTGATAAACACACCCCCAGCCAGTTTTACTAGAGTCTGGGCAAGCCTTTGGTTAAGGGGCTTCTTGAATTTCTAAATTCAGAAAGGGAATGTGGAATAGGGGAAAATAGTATTTCACTTAAGACTTTATTTATCCATCCATCCATCTGTCCATCCAGCAAGTCTCCCATTCATCCACTCATTTATCCTTCCACCTATGAATCCATCCATCTCTTCATCCCATATGTCCATAAAACCCATCCCATCCACCTATCCATCTGCCCATCCATCCATCCATCCACCCATCTGTCCACCCACCTGTCCATCCATCCATCCATCCATCCATCCATCCATCCATCTTTCTACCCATCTGTCCATCCCTCCATCCAGCTGCCCATCCATCACATTTGTCCATCCATCCATCTATCCATTCATCAATCCACCTACCCATCCATCCACCCATCTGTCCACCCACCTGTCCGTCCATCCATCCATCCATCCATCCATCCATCCATCCATCCATCCTTCCATCCACCTGCTCGCCCATCCATCCATTCGTCCATCCATCCATCTGTCCACTCATCCATCCATCCATTCATCCATCTACTCCATCTATCCAATGTCCACTCATCCACCCACCCATCTATGCATCCACTCATCTATCCATCCATCCATCCATCCATCTATCCATCCATCCATCCATCCACCCACCTGCTTGCCCGTCCATCCATCCATTCATCCATCCATCTGCCCATCCACCCATCCATCCATCCATCCATCCATCCATCCATCCATCCATCCATCCATCTACCTGCTTGTATATCCACCCACCCACCCACCCATGTACAAAACCACTATAAAAACATTCATCTCTCATTCATTACTGAGTACCTGCTATGTACTAGACCCTGATCCGGGGCTAGATAATTCAAACTTTATACGCTCAGCCTTTGCCATTCTGTGATATCAGTTTGAAGCTGAGATTTTAATTCTGCAGAGGGCAGGCATCTTGGAGGTCCCCATGGCATACCACAGCATAAGTCATTCTGTGCAGAACACAAAAGCCAGTGAGTGCTCCAAGAACACCCTTTGCTCATGTTCAGGTGTGGGTGGGGATGTGTCTGGCAGTGGGGCAGGAGGGGCCATGTTGGATCTGTGCCTCGAGCAGGGTGGCTTTCAGTGATGCCCTAGGTACCTGTTCTCTGAGGCCACTCCCTTTAACTTGGGGAAGACAGGAGAGGGCACAGCCAAATGTACTGAAAGGTACAGAAGCAGATTGTGCTTAGGATCCAGGTCAGGAGTCTGTGGATCATTGCAAAGAGTGAAAGTAGATGCTACCAGGAAGTTCAGTGGATGTTCTGTCAGGGCAGATGAGATGGGCACTGTTCCAGTCATGAAATGCATGTTACCTAAAGTGATTCCTGGGTTTCCTCATCGGGAAACAGAGGTAGTAACTCCTCTTATGGTATCACTGTAACGGCTGCGCTATAGATCAGTGTGAATGCTGAAATTCATGCCAAGTGAGCAGCATCAGCTAGGGTGTGAGGTGTCTGTCACATTCTCTGTTTGACTCCTACTTCCCCTCAGAACTCACTGAGTTGAGGTTGAGAGAGCCGACAACCTGGACCAAAGAGTCAGATGGGACAAAGGAAGGGTGCTCTGGCAATGTCAAGCAGGTTGGAAGGACAGGGAGTCTTAAATGGGCCTCCATCTGCTACTCCCTGGCTTAGGCTGTCAGCCAGGGCAGCCTCTGACCTCTGAAGGGCGTGTCCTCTGTTTTTCTGAGCAGGAGTTGGGCCCACAAAGGCAGCTCTTCAGTCTCAGAAATGAGTAAATATTGACACTAGGGCTTTGGGGGCCATGGCCGTTGCCACTTAAGCACGATGCAGATATCTCTATTGGAAGCTCAGAGTGGCTGAGGACTGAGCTAGTCGGGCAAACTTGCTCCCTAAGGCAACCACGTTCTAACCCCTGGGAGTTCTTCCTCCTGCTTCAGGGACTGGACAACCCTGATCATCCTGCATAATCTTAAAAATGGCTGCAATGGGAAGCCGAGAAGTTCAGGCCTGGAAATTCATTCATAGAAAGGAAGCTGAGGAATTACCACCAGCCGGCTCGGCTTCCCTAGCCAACTTCTGTTGGATGTGTGTGTAAACCCCAAATTTGACGATGTTAACTGGTTGGTCTGTCAACCACGCTATTCCAGATGTCTCGACTGGATGCTGTGAGCTTCTGCTTTGATGATCTCACGAATTGAGCAATAGAACTGTCTGTTGGAAATGGTTTGCCTTCTAGAGACAGGGTCTCACTATTCAACCTTGGCTGTACCCGGAACTCACTCTGTACCTCAGAACTCAGGCTGGCCTCAAACTCCCAGAGATCTGCCTGCTGCTGCCTCCAGAGTGCTGGGGTTAATGGTGTGCACCACCATACTACCCAGCAAGGGCAATGTTTTGGATGCTCTTAGCTGTGGGCTGTTCTCCTTGTTACGGGGGGGGGGGGCAGCCTGTACCAAGACAAAGGGTTTTGGGGAGACAAGGGAGCCTCCCCACTCGCAGAGTCAGCTTCTGCAAAGCCTAAATGGCACATGATAGTTTACCAATATAATGTGTCTTACAGCGGGATTCCTAACACTTAAAAGATGGGCTCTTAGCTGCCACTAGCCTATGAAGGCCTGTGTTGTTGAGATGACACTACACAGGACTTATTTTGAATTCTTCAGGGGAGGGTAAAAAGCAGGGAGAGAGACGGGACCAAGGTGTAAAGGGGTCCATTGTACCATCCTCTGATTTAGTTTATGTGCTTGGGACCATCAACAGGGGGAGCAGACACTGTAGGGTGGGAGCCTGCCCCCACATTGGTCACCAGGAGTAGGATCAAGCATAGTACCTGTAAGCCTGGTAGCTAGTCCCCAGACCCAGGGCTCCCAGCCAGGCTCCACCCACTGGCTTGGAGCTGGCCACACAGGCCTCCCAGCTTCCGTAACTCCAATGTCATCGCCTAGGCAACTGGACGCTGCTGCCACTGCCCTGCCACTGCGAGCCACCACGGGGCCTCCAGCACCTCTACCCAAGTCTACTGACCCATCCAGGGCCCAGGCTCAGCCAAGGTAGGCAGGGGCTCTGCTTGGCTCTCAGCTCTGAAGTCAGGATTCTCCTGCTGTCCCTCTTCCTCACAGGGCAACAGCCTCAAGGTTCTAGCAGAATAGGAAAGCCCCTCCCCACCAACTCACCTGGTAGTCCAGAGGTAAGGCACCGTGTAAGCAGGCCCGTCACATAGGCAAGCCGGTGGCCAAGACAGTCTGAAGAGGCACTGTCTGTGGTTCTGGTGGCATAAGGCAATGTTGTACGGCACTTTGGAAAGTCACTTGTACTGAGTAGTGTACAGGGTCCCTCTGTGTCCCTGTGCTATGGCAGCTCAGGATGGAGACAGAAGGAATTCTGACATCTCCCAGAAGTGGTTCTGGCATCTCCACAGCCTTCATTCCTTTGAACCACCTGAATTTCTCTTTATTCCACACCCAAGAGACACCAAACAACTACCTGGACCCTTGAAGGCCATGGTTAGTCCTGCTGGATGACGCCCTTACCCAGAACTCACTGGCTCTTCCCGGCTCTCCCTCTGCTACTTCGTCTCAGAGCCTCTTTCAGCCTTAGTCTGTGCCGGGCTTCCCGATCCTCACATGGCTGATGCCCAACACGTCTCCATGCCGGCCTAAGTGCGGACATGGGGCCTCAGCAGGCCCTGCTCCTGATGTTATCCACTTAGGCTGCTGTCCTGTGAACGGGGCTGGATGTCCTAGGACTGGCAAACTATACAGGATCCTACCAGGATGACAGAGAGAAAATCCTGTATAGGAATTGTGTAATGAGGCCAGAGAACATGTGAGTGAGTGTGTGTGTGTGTGTGTGTGTGTGTGTGTGTGTGTGTGTTTATAGACATGTAAACACCTCGGTTGTGCAGTGTGTTGTGAGCCAATGTGCACATGCGGGTGGAGAAGCAGAGTATCGGGAGTCTACCGGTCATGCTCTTCGTGGTTTACCACTGTGTTCTCAATGACCTAGCAGTGTCCCTGGAGCCAGATGGCTGGAATGTTGCCTGAGAGAGAGATGTCTGACCCCAATTTTAAAGGCAGGGTCTCATTTGTAGCCCAAGCTAGCCTAGAATTTATTGTGTACTCCAGGCTGGTCTTGGATCCTGATCTTCCTGCTTCAGTCTCCCCAGTGTTAAGATTATAGACAAGTTTCTCCATGGCTAGTTGGCTTGGATTCTCTCTAATTTGATCGGTTACTTTGACTGCTGGCCCTGTTAGCATGCATCATATGCACAAGATCCTCATAGCCTGAGACCCTCATAGACTGAGACCCTCATAGTCTGAGACCCTATGCTATGAGGGTCTTGTGCCTACAGTGGATGCTGACAGGGACAGCAAAAGAACATGGGGCCCTGCTGTGTCACACAAAGTCTGTGTTATTTCCTTGGGTCTCAAATCTAAACTCCTAATGGACCAAAGCCCAGATGAGGAAGATACAATTGCTTTTTACTTGTTATTTTAATTTTTGTATGTATTTATTCTTCGTGTGTATGTATGAAGGTGTGTGAGTATATCCTGAGACTGAACTCATGTCATCTAGCTTGGTAGCTGGTCTCTCTAGCCGCTGAGCCATCTCACCCAGCCCCTGGGGTGCAAATGAGAAGTTTTGACCCCTAATAGCTCACTCCTGGGTTTACCCAACCTTCCCTGACCTGCAAGGCCACTTGATCATACTAAGTGGTTAATTCTGCCTCCAGTGTCTGTTCACTGGGCACCAACTTTGTGCTGTGCACTTGCTGAATGACATGGCTATGTCTGTCTGTCCTTGGCGTACATCTGAACACATGTGGGGTTTTACCCCTGCAGCAGATGCCATGATACTTGGGGAGCCAGAGGCCATCTAGAGACCCCAAGAGGCGAGGCTCTGCAGCTGTTCCCTTCCTGAGATGACTAGTAAGATTCTATCAGGCAGCACAGAGCCGTTCCTCACTGCCCCAGGGCTGAGGACAAGGAGTTCTGATGTATTTGGCATCTAATTCTACCAGGTTAAAGGCCACCTGGAGCCTTCTCCAGGAGTAGCCCTTTGGAGAAGTGAGTGGAACAGGTCATGCCTGTAAGAAGCCACTTTAATCCAAAACCAAATGGAAGCTAGTCCATGAGGACCCACAGGTGGTTGGATTGCAGACACAGGATTGTTGGGCCCTTGGTAACCTTGTTGAGGAATCCCCCTAAAGCTTTGTGTAGACCATCCGTGCAAGAAAGGTGTGACAGTCTACTTGAGAGACGAGAGGCTACAGACTCCACACACAGGAAGAGATGGAGGCCCCTGAATTGTTGGCTTGTTGAAGACCCTGATGTTGGTCAGTCCAGAGGTCTAAGGGTGCGCACTCTAGGCTCCATTTCTGTCTGTGTTCCCAATAAGGTCTTCACTTGCTCTACCTGCCCCCGCCCAGGCTTATCTCTGTGATCTGCAGCCTCTGCACTCCTCAGCTCTGGCACGGAGTAGGGTTGCATGTGGAAGAGCTAGGGCTGTGACAACTCCCACGAGAAGGGTATTCTTCCTGCTGAGACCTGTTCTGGCCACTGTACACAGAGTCTAGACAGACACCCACCCTTACTACAGGCTCCTGTCTCTCCTGACATTCAGCATGAGCCCCACTCTGCCCTCCCTGTCAGTGGACCTGAGTCCTTACTGGCCCGAACCAATCTTGCCACTCACTTCTCTCCGCCCCCTCTCCCTTGAACGCTCTCTCCACACTGCCAGTAAGGGGCTGCTCTGCTGCAGTGGTGGGTCAAGCTTCCTTGAATCGCCCCTCCATCGGGCCTGTCATACCTCTGACCCTCACCCTCCAAATTCACCTGTCCCTTCATTTCCAGCCACGATAACTTGGAGACATCGGGTAGGAGTCCAGACTCCCCAGTCTTCCTGATCCTTCTCCCTAGCACCCAGCCTTTGACATCATCACAGGCTGATTATCTGCCTCTGGGTAACCAGGTTATCACCGACTCCCCTCTTCCATACAATAGAAACCAGTTTGCTTTTTGAGACGCCCAGTGATTGGAGCAGTGCTCATCAGGCTTGAGATCAGTTTCAAAGAGGGGTGAGACCAGAGTTGCTGTAACGGGGCAGAGACCAACCAGATCAATGTACATATGGTGTACGTAAGTACATACCTTTGTACCTTCGTCTGTCTCTGTCCACAGACGTAGCTTTTACCTTGCCTTTCTCTTACAAGAGGACTTGACTTGTTCTCTTCCACTCTGAGCCTGACACTAAAGGAGCAGTGACTTTGCTGTGGTTCGTCACCTGCTCTCTGCAGGATTGTCACCTGCCCAATGCTGCTGCTTCATGCTCTTCCTGTTATGTCATTCCACAAGGGTGGGCATGACAATCTGAAATTAACCCTTTACAGATGAGGGTGCAGAGGCTCACATGGGCATGTCACCTGCCCAGGTTCGCACAGTTGGAGAGAGGCAGAGGACTGTGTGGCCAGCGCAGGAAGGGTGTGGCAAGCAGGGCTAAATGTCAGTGTCGGAAATAATGAGGCTAGATGCCATATGTCCACATGGCCCCACCATGTGAGTGGAAGGTCTGAGCAGGTTGGCAGAGGGTATGGGGCATCCTTGGATGTCTGAACGTGGGCAGGCTCTTGAAAATGAGGGTGTGGGCTTCCCTGGGAAGGTGAGAGTGTATACTGGAAGTACTGTCACCTCCACAGAGGCAAGAGTGGAGTGTAGGGGTCAATAGCTAGACACTGTGTGCCCTGAGTGAGCAAATGAGATGCAGCACACACTCTCTGTTCATCGAGGAGTCCGTGCTGTCTTGGGTGGGAGTGTGAGAGTCAGCCTGCAACAGTGTTTCCTTTGGTCTTGTCTGGGTTCCCACTTGGTGCCAGGTGACTTAGCATGGATGGGAAGTTTGGCCAACTATTGTCTCCTTCAAGAAGTGCAAAGAAGGGGGCAGGGGAGATGGCTCAGTGGTTAAGAGCACTGACTGCACTTCCAGAGGTCTTGAGTTCAATTCCCAGCAACCACGTGGTGGCTCACAATCATCTGTAATGGGATCTGATGCTCTCTTCTGGTATGTCTGAAGAGAGTGACAGTGTACTCACATTTAAGAAATGAGAAGTGCGGGGAATCCTGGGTGACCCGGGGGATGAGGGCTAGTCTTCCTCCAGTCCCATTCCCATTCCCTGGCGGCTGGCCTGAGCCAGGCAAGAGAAGGCAGCTGCTTAATGTTTCACATAGCACACTCTGCCCTACACAGGGCAGCTAAATTTGTCTTTCATCGCCAGTGCTTGGCTCCCCTAGCTTGGGGAGAAGGCAGCTGCTGCCATCTAGACAGCCAGGGCCTCACCTGGCTAGGGAACAGAATGTCCCACTGAAGGTTGGGATTCTCTTGTGAGGTGAGTAAGGGCAGAGATTCAGCCAGTTTCCAGATGGAGCAGGACCAAGATGGTTGCCACACTGGCCCTGAGGAGGGAGGTACTTCTGTCTGCATCAGGTGGAACTCCAGCCTCTGAGCAGCCTCTTCTTCCGGAGATAGTTTGAAGGAAACAGGCTTCTAGCACCAAGACCCCTGATGTGGCCAGGTTCTTGACGCTCTGAGTCTTGTGTCTGTGCCACTGCCCAGAAATACCGCCATTTTCCCCTGGCATGTCCCTGAACCTGACACCTGCCCCTGCTCACATGAGGATCTCTCGAGTCTTGGCCCCTCATGTGATCACCACTAAAATACCAGGCACTTCTGATTTCAATACCCCTGTCCACTGGAACAAACTACTAGATGGGATGGCAGCGGAGATAAACCACAGTATCGGTGACATCATGTAGATATACCATAAGAGTGATGCCCTAGGCCAAGTGAGTTTCTCAGGGGATTTCCCTGCTGACCTGAAGAAGACCCCTGCCATAGCCAGGGTGCCCAGTGTCATGTTGCTGAAGGTCCTGCCTCTCCTGTGTCTGGGCTATAAGGGAAAGCTTTGCTGTAATTTCCATAAGGGTATCAGTCTCCCAGTAGGTAAGGGAGTATGTCCCCATGGATGAGGCACCCTTTCCAGAGCAGGCTCAGGATGATTATGGGCATCTGGCATATCATAGGTGGTTGTGAAGCTGGGGATGAGCAGGGATGAGAGGGGATGGGGAGTGGGGGTAGCAAGGAAGGAAGCCCCCATCCTGTGTGATTGAGGTGTTCTATGTGGCCAAGTGACATCCCACCTCCAGTCATGTGACAGGGTTGGGGAAAGAAAGCTCAGACTCAGCTGGCCAAGACAAAGGCTTTCTTGAGGAGCCGCCTCTGGCTTTTAAGGGACAGGGATGGGGGAGGGGGACTTGGAGAGACAAGCATAGAAGTCTCATGTCTCCAGGGCCATGATGAAAGGGGATGATGGGGCTTGGGAGAAGGACCCAGCTGAGTTGGGAGCATGTGGGGACCAGGCAGGAGGTGCGAAGGGTGGTAGCCGTCAATCATGGGCAGTGGGAGGTAATGGGAGAATCAGAGACTTTATTAGGAGCCAGAAGATAGAGGACGTCTCCAGCAAACCTGCTTCAGCTCGAGCCCTAGCTGAAACAATGAATTACTTGGGCAAGTCCCTTGGGTCTACAAACAAAGTTTGCTCATCTCTGAACTGGTTGGGGGAGCCCAGCTAGGCTGCTGTGTGGGCGCTCCTGGCGGAAGTCTAGTTAGCATCTCTGGGCTCTCTCCCTGGAGGCCAAGGGGGCCTTCCACCACCCAGAGGTGATGATGGAACTCTTCCCAGCAGTCAGAGCTGCCGGAACTCAGTGACAAGCTGGGTCGTTGGCCAGTGAGGAGCCCTGTCGTTGGCTCAGTGAGCGGCTGCTATCCGTGTGCGTTGCTTTCTGTTTACAGACTTATTTTCTGCATATCCTGGCACCACAGGCCTGGCTGATGTACCCCCGACTGACATGCTTGTTGGGACTCCTTGGGGTGCAGCAGGTGCTGAAGTCTGAGTTTTGCACAGAGTATCTTTGGCAGCTTGCTGTGGTCCTGCTTCAGGGTGTAGGCACTGCCAGGCCTGGAAGAGATCCAGCTCAGCAAAGGGAGGGGCTCATCTGAGGCTTTAATGTAGCTGGAGGCAAGGCTAGGGCAGGGCCACAAGCAGCCCAAATCCCAGCCAGGCCCAAAGCCTGTGACCTGGCTGCTGACAGAGCTTCTGACAGGGTGGGCCAGGCAGGGCCAGACCTCCTTGGTTGGTGCTTCTCCCTAAAG
Organism: Rhynchomys soricoides; assembly: GCA_019843965.1. NCBI lineage: Eukaryota > Metazoa > Chordata > Mammalia > Rodentia > Muridae > Rhynchomys > Rhynchomys soricoides. The sequence goes on along the minus strand of JADRCH010000171.1, from coordinate 759,338 downwards.
CCTTCCTCTGGTGATCCTGGACTTTCTGTGCCTCTCTTCACACCACAGCATGCATGTTCTCTCAAGTCTTCATTAAAAATCTACAATCTCAGGGCCAGTGAGATGGCTCAGTGGGTAAAGGTGCTTGCTACCAGTTCTGAAAAACTCAAGTTTGATCCCTGGGACTTACAGAGTAGGATGAGAAAACCGACTCCTGAAAGCTGCCCTCTGACCTCTGAGGTGTGCATCTGCAAGCATCTGCATGCACATCTGCACGCACACGCACACACATCTGCACTCACACGCACGCACATCTGCACGCACACGCACACACATCTGCACGCACACGCACACACATCTGCACGCACACGCACGCACATCTGCACTCACACGCATGCACATCTGCACGCACATCTGCACGCACACGCACGCACATCTGCACGCACATCTGCACGCACA
>JADRCH010000171.1:744599-758890 GCA_019843965.1 Rhynchomys soricoides | reverse complement strand
ATCTGCACGCACACGCACGCACATCTGCACGCACATCTGCACGCACAATGTAATTTTATTTTACATCACTATGCTTCCGAACAGTGATTTTTGTACTTTCCAATTTTGTTAAAACCTCTGACAAATAGTTTCTCAAAACTGGCCTCTTTGCCATCATGATCTGATGTTTCTAATGACTTTCCATGCTTACATAATCTGTTCCTGTGATGTCCAGGCCTCGTTCCTCTGGTGGACGCGTCTCAAAGCTAAAGGAGTGTAAGACCTACGGAGAGGGCTCAGTCAGTAAAGTATTTGCCATGTATGGGGCCTACTTACTGCAGACGCAGAGACAGGGTGTCTTAGTCAGGGGTTCTATTCCTGCACAGACATCACGACCAAGAAGCAAGTTGGGGAGGAAAGGGTTTATTCAGCTTACACTTCCATGTTGCTGTTCACCACTAAAGGAAGTCAGGACTAGAACTCAGGCAGGTCAGGAGGCAGGAGCTGATGCTAAGGCCATGGGGGGGGTGTTTCTTACTGGCTTGCTTGCTCCCCCTGGCTTGCTCAGCTGGCCTTCTTATAGAACCCAAGACTACCAGCCCAGGGATGGACCCACCCACAAGGGGCCCTCCCCCCTTGATTATTAATTGAGAAAATGCCTTACATCTGGATCTCATGGAGGCATTTCCTCAAGGGAGGCTCCTTTCTCTGTGATAACTCCAGCCTGTGTCAAGTTGACACACAAAACCAGCCAGTATGCAGGGGAACCGCTGGAGCTTGCTGACCATTCAGTCCAGTTAAATCTGTGAGCTCCAGGTGCAGCAGGCAACCCTACTCAAAAAACAAGATGGAAGGTCTGGAGAGATGACTCAGTGGTTAAGAGCACTGGCTGCACTTCCAGAGGACCCAAGTTCGATTCCCAGTGCCCACGCTTATGACTCATAACCATCTGTAACTCTAATCTCGGGGGATCTAGCCTTTTCTGGCCTTTGAGAGGGCCAGAAGGAGCACACTTGAGGTATACATACAGGTAAATACCACACACACACACACACACACACACACACACACACACACACAAAGAAAAAAATAGGTGGCAAGAGCTAGAGGAAGACACTCTGCCCCAACATTGACCTCTGACCTTCCCATGCATCTATACAGGTTATTGAAGAATGTAGATTTTAATTAAGAGGACCTAACTTAGAGTTTTAGAATTGATTTACTGGAATTCAGGTTCTGAAGGCCCTCTCACCCTGAGATTACACATACCTGAGGCCAGGGCCCCAGGAAGCTCCTTTGATTGGCCCCTGTAGTGGCAGCAGAGGCCAGTACTGTGGTCTGGGTTGGAATGAGGAGAAGAAAAGGCAAACTTGGCTGAGCAGGGAGCATCACCTTAGCAGGTGGGAGCACGGAGAAATGCAGAAGCCAAAGCTGGCCAGGGCAGGGAAGCAGGCTTTGCAGGATCTGAGGGTCAGTGGGAAGGCACTGTGAATGGGAACTAAATGGTGTTAGCTTTGAAGCTATAGCTGGTCACTCCAGCGGGCAGTAACCAATGGAGTGTCCTGACCAGAGAGCTCCAGAGGTCTCAGTGCAGGAGCCTTTGATGTCCCTCACCAAACCCCAGCCCTGAGTGTGCAGATATTCCAGAGTGTGCTCGATCTATCCATCTATCTATCTATCTATCTATCTATCTATCTTCTATCTACATCTATTTACCAATCTATCACCTATCAATCAATCTATCCATTCATTTATCTTGCCCTTGCCTCTGACTGTCATATGTCTGTCTTTCTATCATCTATCCGTCTGTCTGTCTGTCTATCTATCTATATATCTATCTATCCATCCATCCATCCATCCAACTATCCTGTACCTGCCCCTGACTCTGGCTCTTCATCTTCATCTATTTCTCTGTCTCTCTCTGTCCCTCTCCCTCTCTCCCTCCTTCCCTCTCTCTTTCTCTCTGAAGAGAGAAACTATAAGTTTATAACATAGTAAGGTTGGTCACCAGCTGTGGGGATTTTGTAGACAATGAGGGAAGTGTGACCCAGCTGGGTGGCAGAGGTGGCCTCCCTGCAGCTGTGGTGCTGAGTCCAGAGCTAGATGCTGGGAAGGACCATTCAAGGACACGGGCAAGGAGGCATGTCCCAGTTGAAGGAACAGAAGTACAGAGCCAAATACTAGCAGGTGGCCCATGTGCATCCCATTAGAATTGTATTGACCAGTGAGGGGCAAGATAGGAGGGTGGGCAGGAGTCTGTTTCCATGGCAAGCAGGTCAGGGTTTGATCTTAAGCACGGGGGGTTTAGTAGATGCTCCTTCCTTGTGTGGATGCAGGAGGACCCAGTAGGCAGGAGTTATGGAAAGCAGAGGACTTGGCAAGGGATCTTGGGAAGGAGCTGCAAAGCCTGCTGGGCTCCTAGGAGTCTGGTGCCTGCAGATAGCCCCTCCCCCACCTCCCGCTCCATTTCCCGCTGGGCACCCGTCATTTTTCAGTGTGGCTCTGCCATCTCCTTCTACTTCAGCTGGCCATATGGACACAAGGGGGTGAAGAGGGGCCCAAATCCTTCCTTGTTTCCTCAGTGGGCTGGCCATCTTCAGATATGCCATTTCTGGAATTGGGGAGGCAAGCCAGTATGGGTGTCAACAGGTGGGGTGAGGTGTGGTAGCTGGAGTTACCAGTAGGGCACTCCTGGAACATCCCGAACTGTGATACCCAGACCTCAGTCCAATCCAAGGCTCTTGCTGCCAACTTCCTAGGCTACATCTATGATAGGACCTTAGAGGGACATGCACTTGGAGTCCTCAGCCTAACAGGGAATCTCAAAGTGCTCATTCCTATCCTGAGAGCATCAGTGGGTGGCAAGGGAATTTGGGAGACCATCTCTGGCAGTGTGATCACAGCAGGACTGATATCCATTCCAGGTGCTGCCACAGAGGTCTCTCTCTTTTCTTAATTAAAAAAAAAAAGTGTGGGCCAGTGAAATGGCTCAGTAGGTAAGGGTGCTTGCTGCCAAACCTGATGGCCTGAGTTCAATCCCTGAACCCCATGTAGTGGAGGGAGAGAATCCACTCCACAAAACTGTCCTCTGATCTCCACACTCCTACCACGGAATACACACACACACCACACAATCAATCAATCAATCAATCGATGTAATTAAGTAAAAGTTTAAGGAATGCCCTGAAATTCTCCTAACATATAATTGCATTTTATTTTTAAAGGATTATAACTGTGTTTGGAGACCTGGTCTCACATAGTTCAGGCTGACCTTGAACTGATGCTCCTGCCTCAGCCTTGTGACAGCTGGGGTTGCACGTGTTCACCACCGCTGGTTTCCAAACCACACCTTGAAGCTCAGTGACCTCCGTTTATCTTGAGGCATAGCACAGTTTATTTGGTCCTGGCATATTTAATCCCCAGAAGAAACCCGGGCCCCGTGAGCCCTTGCTTGCTGCTGCACCATGCTAGGCTGGCACCCCCAACCTGCCTTTGACTCCCTTTGTGGGTTTCCTGTTCCGTACCTGTTGCTCCCACACTAGGTGGTTCAGCACGGTTTTCACAGTTCATCTACATTGTGCTGTTTTGAATCAGCAGTTTGTTCCTGGTCACGGTCAAATGTCACCTAACACGTCTGGGTCATATTGTATCTGGCAGCTCCTCTTCTGATGTGTTCCCAGCCCCGCACCCTGTCTGGCTAAAATGAATGATGTCACTGTGAAGGGACCTGGGGTCCATTCACTGTGTGACATGAGCCATGTCCTATCCCTTTCTGAGCTTGGCATAGTCTATGTAGAAAGGAGAAAGAAACCAAGTGGCCCCTGGGGCAGGACTTCTAAGCACGTCCTCTTGGGTCTCAGGGTGTCTACCAGCCTGGCCAGCCCACTCTGCCTGCACAGAGGTACCTCCCTGATCAATGGTTCCTCACCAGAAAGTACAAATCCCCCAGAGCTGGTGAAGGCAGCTCTGTCCCCCTTCCATGATGGTTGGCCAATAGATTGCTAAAACCTTCATAATTGTGATGAATGAGAGGTGGGAACAATTAATTCTTATAACTGGAGAAGGGCATAAATTATCTGTTAATTCTCGGGCTTATAGTTGTGTGACCTTGGGTAAGGCACTAAGGCCTCTGAGCCTGTCTTCTGAGTAGGGCAGGGCTCTGACATGTACAGGATACTTGTCCTGTGTCATCCTCCCTTGCTGACTGAGCCTCCACCCTCAGGTTTCTCTTTGCCCGTGCTCAGTTGGACCCCTATTACTGGCCCTCTCAGCTTGTGGCACTTCTCTGAGGACCCATGGCCATCTCTAGGTGTGTGCCACAAACCGCTATGAGCAGCCGCCTGCCTGGGGTCAGACAAAAGCGACAGATCTGCCCTGCCAGCCCTGGGCAAGTCTGGACCTGTCTGCTTGGCAGTGCAGGGCTGGGCCAAGCTGGTTCCCAGGGCTCAGAAGGCTGTCCCAGAGAGCTGCTCCTCAGCTGGATATGGGCAACGGGCCCGTGGGCTGGGGTTTCCCTGCCCCACCCTCCCACAAGGACACAACTTACTCTGCCTGAGCGCCCTTAACCTGCCCCCTCCTTTAGGGTGACTGAGTGGAGCCTCCGCGTGGGAGGCTGTGCTGAGGAAATCGTGGGGAAAGAGGCTGTGGGTACTAGCTGGAGTCAGAGTGACCTTGCTCCCCTTTATCTCTTGGGGAGACCATCCACAAGTGACAACAATCCTAGGACCTTGGCCTTAGACCCTGCAGGGTGAGTGAGGACTCTGCGGTCTTGAGTTCCACGGTAACATGCACAGCTGTGCATTACATGCCCGGCTCCAGCAGGGGGCGCCCTACACATGCTCTTATTAAGAGGAACTGATGAAATCTGAGCAGTCTGGAAGTACCCGCGACAAGGTACAGCCTTTCCCCACCAACATACACAAACCAAGACCTGGCTTGACCTAACCCTGGCCGTCCCTGTAGGTTCAGGACACGGTGATGGCAGCCATGGCTCATCCATGCACAAACTGATCCAAGACCACAGAGACTAAATTCCCTTCCCCAGCGCATGCCCTTGTTACCCGTTTTCTGGCGGCAGAATCCAGGAAAACCAAGCTTGCCTCAGTCTCACATCCTGGACCAGAGGATGGGCTGCTTGGGGGTGGGGGTGAGGGATGGTGGGGAGGAAGAGAAGGGGAGCGAAGCAGGGAAGAGGGAGGCACATGGGGGCGGGGGTGGGACGACAATGTGGGTGGGAGGACTTAGCGCTGCTCTGGGGTCTCCTTGCACCATCATAGGCAGCCCTGCCGTCCACTTGGCTCTGCTGGTATTGAGGAAGACAGGGGGTGAGACTCCCCAATGCTCACACTGTCTTCCCTCTTCCTCCAGAATGAGCGGCAATGTTGGGGAGATGGCCCAGTCCTCCTCTTCCTCCTCCTCCACCTTCGAGCACCTGTGGAGTTCTCTGTGAGTATGGAGAACTCCACCTCCCTGGGCTTGGTTGGCCTTGGCTGGCTTGGAATAGGTTGGGTGAGGGGTCTGTGGAGGTAGCAGCTACCTTGGGCCATGTCCTGGGTGCGTGTGACTCACAGTCATGGTCTGTCCTTTGGCCAATTCTCTAGAGGGCTGTGGGCACAGAGATCATGTATAGGAAGCATTTTCTAATAGGCCTGAGAGGCAAGCAGAGGATTGGTGGGGATTGTGGGGGCTGGGTAGGAAAGCTCCAGAAAGCCAAGGATGTAAGATTTATCTCCTGGGACACACATGTTACCAGGAGTCTTGGTGTCCTGAGCCAACGGAGCACAAGGGGTTCTAGAGCAGATGCTAACATCCAGTGTCCTTCCCCCCACCCCCACAGGGAGCCAGACAGCACCTACTTTGACCTTCCCCAGCCCAGCCAAGGGAATAGCGAGACGTCAGGCAGCGAGGAGTCCAGCATGGATGTCTTTCACCTGCAAGGCATGACCTCCTCGGTCATGGTGAGTGGGGGCTGTGCTAAAGACCGGACATTGGTAATAAACGCGGGTTGGCTTTTCTTAGGTGGAATGAGGAAGCAGGGCTTTGGGAAGCCCACCTTGGGTCAGAAGGAAATATATAATGAGCTCATGTTGCTGTCAACTCCTAGGTGAGGATGGATTCAAACACGATTTGACCCAATGGTAGGAGAAGCTTCAGACATGGCTGGACCCAAGTGTTTCCCTGGGGCCACCTCCTCTTTCACCTGCTTCTCTCTCTGGTTTTTCCAGGGGTATGTTGCTCTTAGGCAGCCTCAGCCCTCAGAGAGAAGGGAGTTGGGATTGTCCAACATCTTGAGGCCACCCCTCTTTTTCCTTGGCCTAGAAAAACTGCTTAGTGTTGGTCTGAGCATGCTTGTTTGCTATGTGCCTCTGAACTGTCCCTATCTTTCTGATTGGCTCATGTCCCTATATCTACCTCTGGACACGGTCAGGATGGAGGGCACTGAGGCAGGCTTCTTTATTAGAAGAGGAAGATGTGGTCAGTGGGGAGAGTGGCTTCATTCCCCATCTTGTGGGCTCTTTCCTGGGACCAAGAGGGGTGCCAAGCAGCCAACCTTTGGAATTTGGCTCCTATTGGGAGCTCCTCTTGGCAAGAAGGCAAGACACGGTGGCTGTGGGATTCTGCTCCTGCCTTACTCTCTGGCTACCGCTGCCATGCCCTGGTGGTGTCAGGAGCTGGAGGAAGGTGGTTGGTGCATGCAAGGGGCATGTGCAGACCTCTGCTCCTGAGAAAGCTCCTCCAGGCCTTCTGTCCTCAACATTCTCCTCTACTGGACCATCAAGGTGCTGAGATCCCACAGGCAAGAGGGCTGGGAAAGTGTCAGGTGGAGACTTGTTGGAGGAACCTGCAAGCACATTAAGGAAGAGCAAAGCCCAGACCGAGTTGGCACATGTCAGCTGCAGAGGCACCAGGTAGCTGCGCATGTCTCCTGTGTAGCCTTCCTTCCACTAGCATCTGATGGGCCATGTGCTAGAAGGCCAGCAAAGTGTGAGACGAACCCCTACTTGGAGGGAGAAGCCTGGCCACCTTGGGCATCAGTGAACAAGAGGCCCATGGGGCTCCAGTTGCAAGTGTGAGTATACAGCAAGGCTGAAGAGGCAGGAGGCACTACGCCCTTGCTCCCTTCTTTCTGTAGAGGGTGGAAGGTTGGACAGAGCCCACTGATCCCCATGGAACTGGGCAATACTCACTCCTATAGTTGCAGCCCGAGGTGGTAGGGAGCTATCAGGTGTCATCCTGGTGATGCCCACTTCTCTGAGGTCTGCCTGTACAGCCCTGATCGCTGCCAGCTCAGGAGCCTGTCTCAGAGTAGCATGTCACTTTCATTCAACACCTGTGAGTGTCCATTTTACAGACAAGGAAACTGAGGCAGATGCTGTGGAAGGAGAGCCTGGGGCTTAGGGAAGAGAATGGCCCTACATCATGGTGAGGATAGTCCCCCATCCTGCGTGCTACTCCGTAAAGACATGATTCTGACACTCACCATCTAGGATATGTGTGTCCTCCAGTCTAGAGGAACAGGAGATGGCTACCAGGCTCCAGGGAGGGAGAGCCTTACACAAAGACTCTAAAGATGCCTGCCTCAGGAGTTCTGGAAGCTGCCTCCCCCTAGTCTAAGCTACCTGGCCTATGTTTGAGAGAGCAGAGTGCTCAGAGACCCCACTGTGACTGAAGGGAGAAGCAGGGAACAGTCCCAGGTCCCTGAGGCTAGGGATGTGGTACCCACCCTGGCCCCAAAGATGTCCAGTGTAAACATGTTGGCGGGTGCTCCAGAGTGCTCACCTGCTGGGGCATGCTGCTCCCAGCAGGGGTAACACGGGTGGGGCTCAACACCTCCGCAAACAAGGGACCGCTTTCTCAGGTAGCAACATGTCTTGCAGTAAAGCCATGGATGAAATTCCTGGGTGCACAGCTCAGCTCCTAGAAGTGGGAATTCCCTGGAACCAGGACTTCCTGGACTCCCTTCTGCAGGGCTCGCTGACCCTCATGCTCAGTTCTTTCAAGAGACAGCTACTGGCCCAACAGCTTCCCATATGCTCAAAACTCCAGCAGCCCTGAGAGCAAAAATCAAGGCTCAGAGATGAGTGACAACTAGGACCATGTGGCTGCAATGCTCTAGAGCTCATGGGGATTGCAAGCAACTGGGGGTGGGAGTGAGGGCTTGTAGGGGCTGCAGGAGTTATGGGGGTCTGTGGGGGACTGTAGGGAACTGCAGGGGCTGCAGGAAGCTGGGGGTGGGAGGGGGAATGCAGAGAGCACAAGATATTGCATACCGTGAAACGAGGTAGTTGAAGTTTGATTTCACAAATTACATGGTTGATTACAGATCACAGAGGAAAGGGGCATCCTGGCACTGTAGAGAGCATGCTCCCAGATCAAGGCGAGGTAGCCAGTGATGAAGCACCTAGCTATCATCTTTGGGTCCAAGGATGCAGGCAGCTACGGAAATGACAGTTTGGGATGTAGATTGTGGGAGTGGTTTAGGGGACCTACAGGGTCCATCGTTGTTTGAGGGTGCGGCTCTGAGGAATAATGGTCTGGGCACAGACTACAAAGTACATACTGGTCCGGGGAAGCTGCAGACAGGGTAGCCTGCCCAGGCCCATGTTCAGCTCCTCGGGTACTCTGCTATGTCCAGTGTCTGAAGACCAGGAGCTGAGCCCGGTGACTCACCCTGGGGGTTGGGGGGCTCTGAAGTCTGATGGGCATCAGAGGGAGGAACTTCAGAGCACTCTCAGAGGGAGGAGGGTGTGCATGCCATGGATTCACGTGCAGATTCCTTGTGTTCTCTGCAGTGCCTTCTAAAGTACTAGATGGTGCATGAGCGTGTATGGTAAATGTTCCAGGGGCTGTGAGCAGCACAGAGAGGAAAGGATTCTAAGAAGGATGGGGCACCTGGGCTCCCTCAGCGCTGTGACCAGGTGGAAGCTCTCAAATGCTATCCCCATCCCTGAGAACTCTAGCCCAGTCCCTGGCCGGGACCATGACAAGAAACACTACCCAGGCATGTTCTCAGGTCAATGGGCAGTTCTGGCATCTGAGATTCTCAGGACTCCCAGAAACCCCACCTCCTTTGTTCTCAGGTCCCCTTCTTCACCCCCACAGAACCCTGCTGACTGGTGCCCAGTTGTTTCTGTGTGCTGGACAACCCCACCCAAATACCAGGCTAGTCCAGCAAAGGTGGCACAGCTTAAGCCAGCACAGTCCCTGAACAGGTGGGACATCTGTTCTCTTCAGTGGTTCCTTCTGTGTCTAAGGGACCTCCCTCGAGTGGGAGATCGCTTCCTGATGCATGGGAGGTCTTGTGAAGGTCTAGCAGCTGTAGTGCACCAAGACCTCCATGATGTCCCTCTCCCCCCATCTTAACGGCTGGCAGAAACTGGTGCAATCAGTTCAAGTTCCCACATGCTCCCGAGTCTCCATGCCCTTGCTGGTGAAGTTGAGGTGAAGGAAAAGACTGGAATGGAGAAGACCCTGGGAGAGGTACAGCCACCGGAATACCAGTCGATGCTGAGTACCAGCTAGTCTGCCTGGCTTTGTGCAGAGGGGCGGGCCAGGCTTCGACATCTGACCATTCCCGTGTCTCACTGGAGAAGAGTTGTAAGATTAAAGCCAATGGGGTGGACAGGAGCAGTGAGCCCCTAGTGGATCTGGGGAGATTCCCTAGGCTTGGTGAGGGAAGCCCTTGTGGCCTTAGCTTCCTGTGGCCAGGCAGACGATGTAGCAGGGTCTAGATGGTTGTGGTGGGTAAGGAGGAAACTGAAGATCTCTGAGGCTAGATGTCCTGGGTTTATAGCCCATCCTGGCCTTCTCAGCTGGGAGGACCTCAGGATCCTTTAGTCTTCTGGATCTGAGCGGCCCCATCTGTAAGATGGGGAGACGGACAGGCTAGAAGTCCATAGGTGCTGTTTCTCCCACAGGGAGTGACGGTGAGTGCAAGGGTGAGGGCCTGTGTTTCCCACACTGTTGGAGGCTCTGGACAGTTTGCCATGCAGGGGCACTGGACTCTAGAGCTGGTTTTGTCCCTAGGCCATTTTGGTTTCTGCATCTGAAACTCTTTGCTCCTGGAAATGTCCTTCCATTTTGGCTGTCCTTGAAGATTCCAGGTGCTTTACAGAAACTCTGCTTTAAAATGTCCCGGAGACTAGGTGCGGTAGCGGCACAAGCCTAATTCCAGCTCCTGGGTGGCCGATGGAGTGGGATTTAAAGTTTGAAGCCAGCCTGATCTAGACAGAGAAACCCTGTCTCAAAAGTGAAATGATCCCCCTGCCCAGCAAGAAGAGAATTCAGAGATGCCTCTTTCGGGTGCTGTGTAGGGTGAGCTGAGGGGCCCATGCCAAAGGCTAGGGATGGTCACAGGGTGCTCAGCAAGGTTGAGAATCTCTGGATGCTGTCACATGTCGGGGGACAGGTCCCAGATCAATGAGGTCTCTACCACACTGTCTTGGGAGATTGAGTGGAGGGCCAAGTTCGCATTGTGAGCACCAACTGTGTACCAAGGGGCAGTAGGGGCTTGATCTTGGGGGCAGGAATCCCAGTTCTCACCCTCAGTCCTTTCTGCTTCCCTGGTTCTCCATGGACTACATGAAGGTGGACAGCAAGAGCCAGAGGCTGGCCCAGCTCTTTGAATGCAGAAGAAGGACAGAGTAATGTTGTTTAACAGAGGAAAGGGGAGAGGGGCAGGTGCCCTGGCTAGGGCTGCAGCATCACTGCCCTTTCCGGTCTCTCTATATCCTGCTCCAGGCCTGCACCTCCCCAGTCAGTGCTCCTTTCCCGCCATTTCTGGCGCCTTTCTCTGGGAACAGCCTTTAGGAGCAGATGGTCCACAGGGGGTTGGGGAAGGTGCTGCAGCTGGCTGGGAAGGAGACATTGTGCTGATCTCCCTGTGGCCTGCAGGGGGCTGAGCTGGGGAATAGATCCCCTGAAACGCCAAGGGACACGCAAGGAATCCTTGCTGGCTTTGAGGAAGGAGCATCTCCTGCCCCAAAAAAGGACACTCATAGGCCCTGTGTATGCATCTTTGGGGCGTGTAGGTCAGGAAGGATAGACCTCGGCAGGGAGAATTTACAGTGAGGGAAAGGCAGGGCAAACAGAGACAGAGACTGAGTTCTGTGTGATTTCACTCGGGGGATCCCCCAGCTCACCCACCATTTCCAGTGGTTTCTGGCTACCCTTACCTTGGCAGGCTTTGGCAGCAAGAGGGTCATAGGTGTGCGGTATTGAACTCAGCTGACCCCTAGTTCCAAAGCCTCGCTGAGAGCCCTTTCCTCTCCCCAACTCCAGGGTCTAGGGGAAGAGGCACAAAGCCATCAGCAGGGACAGTACATGGTGTGTTTGCTCCTGAATCAACAACACACTGAGAGAACGCTAGGGGAGCCTACAGAACTTTGCTCCCGCCTCAGCTGTGAGAATTCTCCAGGAGCAGTCAGCAAGGCAGAGCTCAGTGTGTCACCCACAGAGAAGCAGGTGCTGAGGACCCTGGCACTACCTGGGGGCACCAACACTGGAGGTAGACAGGCTAACCACCTAGGAAGAAGCAGGAGCCAGGCTGGGGCTGTGGCAGAGAGGAGAGGTCAGTTCTGGACACCCCTTTTCCTGGCCAGATGTCCCTCAGGACTGACAGGCTCTCAGGCCAGGTGCCTCCTCTGGTAATAAGGTGTGAGTTCGTGCTGAGGTCAGTCCTGTTCTCCTTTCCAGTCTCAATCCTTCTCTTCATTTTCTCCTTGGTGTATTTGTAAAACTAACATGACAACTGACTGATGAGGACCCAGAGTGGCTGAGGGGCACAATTCCTCAAAACCCAATCTGGAAACTGAAGGCCATCTCTTCAGGGCTCTCTGGTGCAGCCTGGCCACACCTATCGAGGTGAGAGTCTGTAAATCTGGCCCTTAGTCCCCATGGAGGGAAGCTGCAACTGACCCCAGAAATTCTTACTTTAGGTAGCCCCCTGAGCGGTGTTTCTCCAAAGACTGCTCCTACCAAAATTAAACTCGAAACTGACTTTATTGTTCATAGCTGACTTACGAGCGGTGTACACCTGTGCACCAGCCATGGCCACGCCTCTCAGACCAGCATAGGGCTCAGTACGAAGTAGTCTATCTTTGCTGCTTCTGTGGATTCCAGAGCTTTGAGCAGGGTCTGCCACCACTGCCACAGCCCTCAGACCAAGCCCAGCTACTGCCAGCTCTCTGGAAAAGTAGAAGGAAGCTGGTTTGGAATTTGGCAAGAAAGAGTTGAACAGAGGACTCTGTCTTTACACCATCTCTGCATCTTTTTGAACTTCTTTAGGCCCTAAATGTGGGGTCCAAGCTGTGCTTCTAGGAGGCCTGAAAATTCAGTGCCAATGCCCCCTTCCATGGGACACACATGTGTTGTGGACCACTGAACGTGACTTCATGGGTGAACTAGACCTGAAACTCGAATGCCCCCAGACAAGGGGCAGTGGTATCCACTGTACAGTCTCCACTAGGCAGATGCTGATATAGAGCCTCTGGCTGTGCGAAGTCCACCATGGCTGTGGTGCATTCTCAGGTGGTCCTTCAGGAGTTCCCTTTGGTGGAATGGCCATGTCTCTGCTTCCTGGGCTTAGTTAGAACCAGGACAAAATGCTGTCTGTAAGACGGCGTTGTGGGTTCTTAGGCTCCAACCACCACTTTGGGCCTTTGAAGGTACTTGGCCATGTTCTCGGCTCTCCACAGGTCCCCTGGCACAAGCATGCTGGTGTGTCTTTCCTCTACTCAGACCTTGGGGTGGTCTCTATGGGTCCACGATTCCCTGGGAGGAGACAGGTTCTCTTGCCTGGGTCGCCAAGGCTGGCAGTACCATCTCTTCCTTCAGGGTGACCCAACCCTGACTGCAAAGGTCTCCAGGACCAGGGTCGACTGCTCATGCTTTAGAGCAGAGGAGGTCTGTAGGTGACTGCCACAGCCCCCAGAGCCTTCACTGGGTGGCAGCTTAGAAGGGTCCGGGTGGGAGTGTATGATCTTCAAGCCAGCCACTGACCCTGCATCCCTACCTGCTCCCCCTGCTCAGCCTCCGTGGTGCAGTCCAACACATCTCCGGGCAAGCTGAGGCCTGCCCTGCGTTGATGAATAGTCATGAGGGATAAGGGGTGGACCCCGGTTTGTTGTTGGATGCAGCCAGTTGACAGAAATAAGGGAGGTGGGCAGGGTGAGAATGCCAACTCTCAGCCCGCACACTTCCGAGCATCCTTGGCTCCTGCCTTTCTAACCACGGAACCTCAACCCCTCAGTCCACCCCACCGGAAAGCCACCAGTCTACCCCTACCCCACCTAGCCACCCAGACCCATGCCTCGTCCCGCGTCACGCCAGCTCCTCAGCGTGTGCAGACCCCCACGAGCCTACCATGCTTTACGTCGGTGACCCCATGAGACACCTTGCCACGGTAGGTGTAACTAAACGTGCCTGGTATAGGGTCTGCTTAGAGACCTGATGCCATCCATCTAGGGGGCTTGGCAGGGTCTACCACTGTTGGCGTTCAGAGAGATGTTCTCCTGACTGCCTGATGGGTGACCAGAGGCACTGGGTAGACTAGAGAGTGGACAGGTTCTGGTTCTGTTTGTCCTTGAGGTAGCTCTTGAGGACCAGCGGCTGCGGACTGGGCGGGAAGTGGGATGTGGGATGGGAGGCTTGGCTGGCATCCGGTTAGAGTGAGAGGTCTGCTGCCCTGTCCCTGGGTTGGATACTTCTAAAATGACTGTTGAGGCTGGTGGCTCTGGCCGTGTTCAGGGTCCCTAAGCTATTCTGCCCTAGGAGCTCTGCAAAGACAACGTCTTTGCTTTGGGCTTTGGTGTGAAGCTGCCCCACCCTGCCAATAGCATCCTCACCTGGGAATTTGTTCACTTGACAGCGCAGATGGGGCGTTTCTTGAGCTCTCCTCGGTGTGGGTGTGAACTCCAAGGCAGACACAGGCAGCAGGCTGGACCCAAGGCTCCCTGTTGCTCTTCTCAAGCAGGTACAGCCAGCCTGGCAGAGAACAGAAGGACAGAAGGGTGGAAGGAGCCACAGCCTGTTCTTGGCCTGAGCCCAAGGGACTTGGGCTCATTTCCAGACTTGCCAGGTCCCTGGGGTCAGGCAGACACCAGGCTGCTAATTGAGCAGCTTTTATTGACCAGTTAAAATGGGGGAAAGGATCACATGAGATCACCTGAGTACGTGATCCACTGCGTGATCGACTGCTCAGTCGGGGGTCAGCCCCTCTTGAGGAAGCAGAATTTACATCAGAATACAAACAGCATCAGGGCAACCCACACACCTGGGTACAGCAGCCCTGCAGGAGGCTGTTTCCCTTTTAA
>JADRCH010000171.1:716134-742268 GCA_019843965.1 Rhynchomys soricoides | reverse complement strand
GGCCAGGTGGACATGCAGGTGTGGGAGGCAGGTGGGCAGGGTGGTGTAAAGTGGACATGAGTGTTATTTAAGTTGGGTGAGGGGCTGTTTTAAGAGGGGGTGGGAAACATTTCTGGGAAAGAGAGCCACACTGAGGAGCAGCCTAAAAGCCAGAAAGGGGCTTCATGGTGACCCGGCACAAGGGACCCCATTACAAGGTTAGGAAAGTGACCAGAGTATGCTGCATGGAAGGGGCTGGTGACCCCAGGGAGGGTAGAACTAAGTAGGATCAGGTCTAAGAGAGAGACACACCCACCAGAGTCTGATCCAGGTAAGTCATCCTGGACCCATGTCACCTCTCAGTCCCCTCGTGACTTGGGATGCATCTGCTTTCTGAGCTTCTTCCTGCTCCCCTGAAAGCCAGCTGATGAGGTGTCTTATGGCTTATGGAGCCAATCTGAGCTCCAGTGTCCCTCCTGGGGAACATCATCTCAGCCAGTGGGAAGTCTTCTCCTCCACTGGCCTAAACCCAAACCCTGGAACTGTTCTCAATCCCCAGCCCAACACCTCATCTATGCCATCTGTCTATCCAAGGGCCTCAAAGCTGCCTACCTAGTGTTCAGATGTGCACAGATCCACTGTCAGCTGTCCTCCACCACCAAGCAAGGGGACTGTGCACAGCTGGCCTATAACCCTCTCTGCTGAACCCAGAAGTTACCTTCTCTCACCTCTTCTACTGTGTCCATCACCCACACACACACTTGCTCTGGCCAAGGACCTTTTCCTGTTACCCCACCCAGAACCATGCCACACCCCACAAGACCTACAGATTAGAAATCACAGCAGCCCTTGCCTTTCCCAGAGCCCCGCCCTTCCTGGATACCTGCTTCTGCCTCTTTGATGGACAGTGTTCTCTCCCTTACTTCCTGGAGGCCCGGAGCTTGAATGCTGGTTCGCTGCATAGCTCATTACTGTACTAGGAGGGGAGAGCTCAGAAGCCTCTGCCAAGAGATGTCAGGAGCCAAACTGAGCCAATTGATGCCCTGGAGATGTGGGCAGCCTCCGTCCTCACCTTTCACAGCCCATCCCCCAGCTTTTGCTCAGGGGTGACATTCGTGGGCCCACATCACTCTTACAAAATAATTTCTCAGTTTAGCTGCTCGTTAGCTGCTCGTTTTTTGTTCCTCGCAAACCTAAGATTTAGGAAGAGTCTGGGAGGACCTCACTGACTTCCATGGACTCCACAGACGGACAGAAAGTCAGTAGGGGATACATGGACCCCAATGCTGGGTTTCAGACTACAAGAATGAGCTGGCAGAGCCATGCCTACTCTTCTGTCCTTCCAGACAGACACCTTGCCTTTGCAGTTGGGGTACACTTGGTGATTTAAAAATTCCTGTGAATCACTGCAGCTCGTAGACAGTGCCAAAGAGATGGGGGAGCTACCTAGAGACCCTCTGGAAGGCTCTGCTCTGTGATACCCCGTTTCAGGCTATGCTGGTGAAGGGGTGGCCTAGGTTTTATGGTGGGTCTTGCAGACACATGCCTAGCAGCCCAGTGGAGCTTCTGGGGGCGTGTTTCCCGGGTTTGAGATGTGGAAAGTTCCACATGACCCTGGCATGGGACCGGGCAAGGCCCTGCCTCAGCGGGCAAAAGGAGGGTGCCATGTGCATACCTCTAGGGAGACAGCCGTTCCCCCCATGCACAAGTCCTGTCTTGTTGACATTTCCATCCGTTTAATCATAGGCTCGGGGAGACTGTGGGAAACACCATCAGGATGGAGGTCTCCAGCTAGCACACAGGCAGGAGAGATGGCTGTCTCTACAGAGCCAGGGGGCTGTCAGTCACTAACCCCAGGCAGGCTGAACCCAGGCTTAGACATGCCTTCCGGAGAAGACCGGGGTTCCAGAAGCTTTCTTACCCTTAGAAGAATCCACATGGCTTTAGCTGGTGTTTTGGAAAAGGGAGGACCCTGACTCTCTATCCCTCAGTGCTGGACTCAGAGCTGAATGAGTAACATTTGTCACAGGGTGGAGGAAGGAGGCCCGGGGTGAGCCATTCCTGCAGAACACTGAGACCCCATGGAAACAGATGTGGTCACAAGGCCATGTTACCCGTACCTGTGCTGGATGGGTGGATGCCTCTTGACCCCTACCCAGAATTACTGCCCTAGTAAGGGAGCGAGGAAAGGCCATGGGGCAGCAAATCACGTGCCCAGGGGCTGGGCCTTGACTCGAGGAAGTGATGTTGGAGCACAAAGAAATGGAGGCTACCCAGTGGAGACTGAGAGGCCACAGCATGTGATGACACTCTGGCAGCTAGCTCCTTTCTCCAGTTCCTACCCCAGCTGCTTCTTTGAGAAAGCCAGGGTGGGGCACAATTGTCCTGTCATCCACAGGAAGGGGACTTGCAGAGGCCAGGGCGATTTTCAGGGAGAAGAAAGAAAAGGGAGAATGGAAGAAGGGAGAAAGGGAGGAAGAAGAGGGAGGGGGGAGGGAGGGAGGGAGGAGGGAGGGAGGGAGGGAGGGGGGAGGGAGGGAGGGAGAGAAGACAGGAAGGAAGAAGAGGGAGGAAGTGATGGAAAGAAGGCAGGAAGAGAGGGAGGAGGAGTGTGGGGGAGGGGAGGAAGTAAAAGCCTAGCCAAGGTCCTCTCCCACTGAGGTCACTGGATTTGGGTGGGGTTATGCTCCAGGCCCTCCAGTTGTCCTGTGTGGTCTATGAAACCATGTTTGCTCTGTGCACATCAGGGAGCGGGGTGGGAACTCTGACCTTAAGGCTGCTGGAGTGGCCCCCTGCTGTGTACTTGGGTGTCATCCTTGTGAGCCTGGCTGAGGAGAATTGGCTGGTCCAGGAAGGCTGTCAGGGCTGCCATGGCTCAGCATGACACTGGTACACAGGTAGTTTGGAAGGGCATGCTGAATCCAGGGTATGGAGATGCTGGGTGGGCCCCGCCGGCCAGGTGGATGAGCTTGTGGCTGGTGGCTGTGAATCAGGGACTGATCAGTCACTGTGGAGAGTGGACTTTAGTTCTTATTGTCTGGGAGACCTGGGGGCTTCCCTGTGGCTTCTTAGAGGCACAACAGTGGTGGAGCCAAGTGCCTGTGTCTCTTTGGGAGGGCAGCACCAGCTCAGTATCCAATAGCCTTGAGGCCCCGTGTGCTACCATGACCTGTTCTCATTTCTCTGTATGTACTGACTTCTGGGTCCCTTGGTATCATCACCCCACATCACCTAAATGTAAAATGAGGCAGAGAAGTCACGGGAAGGGTTCTGTGTGAAGCAGGTGATAACACGGAGAAATTGGAAGGGAAGCCCAGAGCACTGGGGTGGCTTCAGGAGGTAGGGTGCCTCAGCAGGCTGATCTCATGCTGAGGAGATTCACACTGAGGTCAGCCTGCACTCCTGGGCCTTTGCATTTAAGTTTGACAGCCGACATGTCCGACAGGCAGGCTTTTCTGTCACTGTTTTTATTTGAGAAATAATCATCTCTCTGGAGAATCGGATGTAGCGTGCTCTTTGTCGCTAAGCACTGGGTGCAGCCAGTCCACCTCTGTGGTCCGTCTTGGTGTTCTGGGCTATGACAAAGGCTGCCATGGATGGGAAGTCAGAAGGAGTCGGTGAGGAAGGTGCCTGCTCCCAACCTTTAAAAGAATGTTTAATTTTTTTGTGTGTATGTATAAAACCAGATCAATGAGACTGTTTGTGGACTGGAAACAGTTAAGATGTCAGATGGAAATTGTTGGTGTAAAATCATAGGATCCAGCTTGTACGTGTGAGGGCAGGAAGGAGAGAGCTTCCTTGTCTGGTCAGAGAGTGGAGGGGAGAGGAGAGGCTGGAGGGGGAGACCCTGCCCTCACTCCTCAGTATTTCAGGGTCTGTTTCACTTGGCCAGGAGTTTCTGGGCATCCACTTCCACACCATGTGTTAGTACACATCCAAGAATGAGACCCCGGCTGCTGTCCCTTGTGTCGCCGGCCTTGTGACCCTGCTCAGCTGCCTCTGGAGCCAGCCTTGTCCCTTTTTCACTGGGCCTTGTGTTAGTGGGCTGGTGCTGATGTGTCAGTGCAAGGTGGCAGAACTCCTGGATTCTGATGTCCTAGTGGTTGAAGCAGGGTTATTCCTCTGAAGAACAGCCATAGGGTTTCTTGCTTCCAGACCCTCTCCTCTACAACCATGCTACAAGCGATGTATGGGTTTCATTCCCACTATACAGAAGAGAAAATGGAGGTCCAGGGATGTAGAACTATACCCCACTCCTCTCCTGCTCCTACTACCTGCCTCCCTGCCAGGACACAGTGCTTACCCTGGGCTCCTCTGTCAACCTAGCTCGGCCAAGAGAGAGTCCTGGAGGATTCGTGCATCCATGTCTCTCAATGCTCAAGGTAGACAAGAAACTCAGCTACCTTCCAGCAGGAGCTTGGGGACCTAGAGGACACGTTGTGGGTGTTCCATGCTCCATGACCCTCTGCTGTAGGGCAAGGTCACCAGCCTGTTATCACCCCAGGCCATGAAGAGGCCAAGGGAGACAAGGTATGAGTACTGAAGTCTGAGTCTAAAGGAAGATTAGGGGCATTGGTGGCTGTTTCCAGCAGGGTGCCTGGAAGGCCCCCAGCAGAGCTAACTGCAGGGAATAAGAGAGCCTGGCCTTCTCTGTAGAGGGTGTGGCTTGCTGGGACCCCATCTGCCTGAGCCCAGGACAGGTCTGACCCTCAAGTGCCCTGTGGTTTGCTGGGTGATCCCAGGCCCTCTGGACCAAGTCTAGTGAGCGACACAGAGACCTGGCGCTGGGGCTGTGTTCTCCTCAAACCCTCATCCTCATCAGAACGATTGTCTCCTACCCTGATGTTGGCATTTCCCAGGAAGGCTGGTCCACCAGTGGCCTGGACACTGGAGGGAAGTCCACTCTCTGGCTCCACGACTCCCTCATTCCTCAGGGCCTCTTCAGGTCACGCCCAGACACTCCACTTGCAAGTGTAGGCACATGTGTGCCGCCGCAGGCCGGGCATGCCCTAATTAGCCCACTATCTTGGAGTTCTCATTGAAAGCAAAACAAACCAAAAAAGTTTGGGTTTGCCCAGGTTCTTCCCTGAGGCCAAGTGGGTCTCATCTGGGCTTCCGGGGGCCTCTGGGTCTGGGGGACCCCTGGGCTTCTGTGTAGACCTGCTTAGGCTCTTACAAGGCTCCTCATTTCAACTGCATGCCCGGAGGCAGAAGTGGGGGGGCAGGCTGAGCCCCGCCACCTGGCAATGAGGAAATGGTTTTCTTCCAGTGAGGCTCGGAAGGAGGGAACCCTGTGCAGAAGGAATGTCTCCCACACTTTCCAGTCAGTGGGGTCCTTGCCATCTTTGGGAGGCATGGTAGACAAGACCAGACTGTGAGAGAGTGGGAAATATCTCTGGGAATGTAAGAAAAGAGCCAGCATGGGGGGGCAGCATTCACTAGACACAGGGACAGTCCAATGCCCCCATGGAGGTCTGCACAGATCTGCTTCTCTGAGGACCTCAGGTTCACCACGCCATCTAGGTTCTGCACCCTGGTGATGAGGGCCTGTCATTTCGAAGAGCCCAGTCCCTCCTGTATAAGCTCCCACAGATGCTATCGCTGTTCCTTTTGGTTCAATGACTAAGTCCTTGGCACCCACCTCCAATCATTGAAGAATGCAGACAAGTTAAAATATGAAGCTCACTGCCATGGGCCTGCACCCTGCTTCTGAGCAAGCGAGGCAGGGCTCCGTGCCCATCAGGGATGATGAGGAACAGGCATGGAGGGGCCGCTGCTGCCTTCTGCCGATGTCATGACTTCTCCCGAAGCCCTTTGCTGGGAAGAGGATGAACCTGGGGTTGCAAGAAGAAGGTGGTCCTGCAGCTCCATTCTGGTTCTGAATCAATGTAACCAGGTTCAGGGATCCCTGGAAGACAGGAAACATGAGGTAGAGCCATGGTGCTTCTCTCCTCATTCCTAGACAGCCGCACCAGAGAGAGCAGCCTTCCCAACCATCACTTAGATGTGTGAAGCTGTTGTCAGACTTATCACATTGTGCATTCACTCATTCATTCGTTCGTTCATTCATTCATTCATTCATCCACTCATTCATTCATTTGTTCACTCATTCATTCACTCACTCACTCACTTATTCACTCACTCACTCATTCATTCATTCCTCTGCTACTTTGTTCTGACAGAAAACGCCTTAAGCAACCATTCTGAACCGGGATCATGTGGTCCAGGTCAGCACCACTCAGGGAACGCAGTGGGTGGGATCCTGTGTCTATAGAGTCATCTGTCTGTGTGTTCTGTGTCTGTGGGATTGCCTGAGTCTGCTAAATCCTTTGTATCTTCAGGATCCCTGTGTCTGTGGGGACCCGTCTCTGTAGGTTCTGCATCTTCAAATTCTAATGAGTAGGAATCCAAAAACATTTGGAAAAAATGCATTTATACTGAACATGCACAGACATGATTCCCTTCATCCCTTAAGCAGTGTGCTCTAATGGCTACACAGCATCTGCAGTGGGTTAGGTTTTGTGAGCCAGCCCAGGGATGTGTGCAGGAATACTATACCATTGTCTATAAAGGACTTTATTTGAGGGTGCCCATGGGGTTCCTGGGCCTGATCTCTCGTGAACACTGAGGGGCACGTGTAGAATGGGAACCATGTATGGAATTCTGAACGTCCGTAACTGCTTTCACGCGGTGAAAAGAGGGTCAGAGCTGTGTCTCAGTAGGAGTGGTTGCCTAGTGTGTGTGAATTCTGGGTTCTATCTCCAGTACTGGAAAACAAAACAAGAAGGGAACCGGTGAGTGTAATCAATGGCTCACTCCTGCCATTATAGGGCCATCGCAGTGTGGGTGGAGTCCTTGCTATTGGAGTACTCTTCTTTACCCAAACGCTTTGAAGCCATTGGTCCAACCTACAGGACTGTGTGGTTCCTCACAGACTCACAGTTCAGTCGGGGCTTAGGAGTGCTGCCTTCCAGAGGAGAGCATTATGACAGGTCAAGGCCAACAGCATGCAGGTGCTCCAGCTGCTGTAGCCAGGGCTAGCCCCTCTGAGCTCAGCAGAGATTGTGACAAGACCAAGGTAGGGGCTTCACCAGGAGGTTGGGCTGTGGTCAGAGGTCTGTGGGAGGACTCTGAGAATGAAAGTATTTGAGTGGGGGGGCTGTGCTGGGCCAACCGGAGTTCTGCCTTTATGTCCCGAAAAGTCTACATCAGTAGGAGTGGGACCGTGACCTTCCTACCAAGAGTCTGTTGGTAGATCTTGGGGTGGGGTCTCCTCAGCCTAGATAGCCCACAGAGTGGGAGATTTATGGCCTGCCTCTTTCTGATGGGGGCCAGCTGTCACATCCTGTGCTCCCTTCAAATGACCTTGGTGCTGGGAGAAGTAAAGATCAGGTGCCCCCCTGTTTTAGACAGCGTTATTAAGGTGTAATTCGCAGAGCGTACGGTCTTCTCACTTAAAACATACAATCTGGTAGGGGTCTAACTCAGATGGAAGAGTGCTTCTTGTCTAGAGTGTATGAGGTCATGGGTTCAATTCCCAGCACTGTACACAGTGGGTACCCTGGTGCCTGCCTGTAATCCCAGCACTCAAGAGGCATTGGCAGGAGGATCAGGAAGGAGTTCAAGGTTAACTTCCTATATCATGAGTTCCAGGCTAGCCTGGGCTACACGAGATCATGTCTCGAAAACTAAAGATAATAAAACAAGCAAGTAAATAATGAAATGTACCACCCAGCAGTTTTTGTCTGAACAGTTGTACGTAAGCATCTCTTCTAGAATATTCCACCCACGAGAGAGAAATCCTGCCTGAGTCCCTCAACTTCTTCATGTGAAGCCTAGCAGTCCTTTTGCCTCCTCTGTCTGGCTTCTGCCTCTGTATTTGCTGGTTCTGAGTGTTTACCTACATGAAGTCACACTTGTGTGTCTGCTCAGAACAAGGTTCTGAATTTCATCCACGCTGTTGCTATGTTATCACACCCCTGTGGCCAGTGGTCTTTCTAACTTGTTTGCCCACTTCCCCTGCGGTAGAGGTAGGAAGATGGGGCAGGTGTCTTGTGGCACAGGAAGTTGGGAAGGTGTAGGAAGGACTAGGGGAGGATTCAGGGGTCGGAATCTGTCCTACAGACCCAGCCCCTCTGTGGGGGGGGTAGTTTTACACTAAGGAAACATTGGTCCCCCTGACAGGGCTATCCACCCAAGCAAAGTAGGGCCTTGCCTATTGGGGAGAAGTCGAGTCTGAGCTGCTCCAATGTCCCAGGGCCTCTAAGGAAATCTCTGCCTGATTCTCAGAGGCTCAGAGTGCAGAGGTCACGGTAGTGGCAAGAGCCAGGACTTAGGGTTAGAGAGATGGCTCAGTGGTTAAGTGCATTTACTGCCCTTACAGAGAACACGGGTTTGGTTCCTAGCACCCACACGGCAGCTCGCAACCACCTATAACTCCAGTTCCAGGGGATCCGATGCTCTCTCTGTAATTGAATTTGAGGTCACACCCTGGGTCCTGAGCCAGGTTTGACCACGCGTCCTTTGTAAACGGATCGCCACATTAGGAAGTGGGACAAAGAGAGCCACTCAAGCTTGGCAGGGTCCAAAGTGAAAGTGAAACTTAAGTAGAGGACTAAGAAGTTACTCATCTAACACAGAGTGAAGGTGTAGGGTGGCCCACTGGTGAACGTCACCAAGCTTCAGTCTCAGTAAGGGCAAATCGTTAGAACTATGTGAAGTCTCTTCCCGAGAGATGAGCTTCCCTGTAGGGGCCTTCTCCTTCTCCAAGTATTAGATTCTTGGAAGGAAACTCCCATTTCTTTGGGGTCCGTTGTTTTAAACTCCGATAGTCAGACACAAGTTTAGATTACTTTCATTTCTACCAATCCTCTTACATCTTTCTGGCTGGCTTCTGCACAGTACACGCATGTGCTGGGCATGCACGCATCTGGGCAAACACACATACATGTAAATAAAAAATAAATCTTAAAAACCAAACCAAAACAACCAGGGCTGGAGAGATGGCTTGGAGGTTAAGAACACTGGATGCTCTCTTCCAGAGGTCCTGAGTTCAATCCTCAGCAACCACATGGTGGCTCACAACCATCTATAGTGTGATCTGGCGCCCTCTTCTGGCCTGTAGGCAAACATGCAGGCAGAACACTGTATACATAATAAATAAATCTTTTTAAAACAAACAAGCAAACCAACAAACTAGACTGTTACTTGCCCTTTTCCTGCTCAGCTTCTTCTCTCTCCTGAACTGCTCTTCCTCCTGCTGGGCGGTCCGTAGTAGGATCTTTTCTTCTGTATCAGCTTCTTTGATTATGCCAAAACTCATGTCAAGGATTCACAGTGGACCACTGGGGCCTTGTCTTCTCTGGCCGCTTCCTGCAACCATCCTCCATCCTGAACTGAGGCATGGGAGGGATTCAGCACAAGATCCCCATGAGAAGAGAGACCCGTGGTAAGAGGCAGTGTCCAGCCCAGGCCTTGGGTCTTGGCCTCTCTTGTTCTCTGCGAACTCTTCTTGTTCTGGGACTTAGAGGAGGCAGTCTGGAGGGAGAAGATAAGTTTACCGAGGTTCTGAGGCCTCTCTGAAGAGAGTAACAGGGATAAAGGGACACTTAGCTCCACAATCACACTTCCTTGCCAGCTATCTAGTCTCTGCTAGATTGCTGGTCAATTGGAGCTGTTCGTTCCCGCCTCACACCTTTGAGTCCCTCCTCTGTGATGTGGGAACAAAGATGGTGCCCACCTCAGGCCTGCAGGGGTCCATCTGAGCTGGCAGGAACGTTCGTTGGCACAGACAGGGTCGATTAAGCATCTACAGTTAGGGACTCGTTCTGGCCAGCGTCAGTCATAGGGTACTGTCTTCCCAAATCCCACTTGCTGTCTCTGGATATGGACTGTATAGTCCTCCTGTTGGTATTTGTTCAAACACCTAAGGCAGGAAGATAAGACCTCCTTAAAGCTCCTGGGGAAGGCTGACCTGTCCTGGGGTCCCAAGGATGGAGAAAGAAGGCTCCCAGAGCTCAGGTTCATTGAATACATGATTTGGGAGGTGGAGAAGGCTGGGCTGTCCTGGCTAGCCTGAGAACCAGCAGGGATGCTTGGAGGAGCTGCCAACCCAGGAAGACTGGGGGAGTCTTTGTAATGGAAATAAGCCAACAGCTTAAACAAATTCTTTTGGAGGTGGTCACCGGGATCTCTGCGGACTGAGTCCATCACTTAGAGGACTGTATCTAGGAATCACGTCTGGCCTTTCAGGGAACCCATGCTCCAAAACCTGGTGTACCCCCCACTCCACCCTTACAGCCAGGTTCCAGGCTCTCAGGTCTATATGAGCACTCCAGTCTCTGGGCTAACCTGGGAATACAGGGGTCTTGAGCTGGGAACTTTCCCAACCAGACAGCTCCCTTCCAGGTAGGTGTGCAAAGCCCCAATCCACCTTGCTGGCAGCTGGGTGGATCCCCAGAAGCCCTGGCACCCGGGAGGCGGACGGAGAGGGGCAGGCAGGAGAGGTGAATATGCGTTTATCCCAACACAAGTAGTGGCCTGTTGGGGTGGGGTGGGGGCCCCAGGAAATATTTGGGATGACTTGGAGCCGGCTGGCCCTTTAAGGCTCCTGTAACAAGACACCTCCCCAATGGGACAGAAGCTGTAGCTGGGGTTTCCACCTTAGCCCTTGTTTCTCCCCTCCCTCCTCCCCCTTCCTTGCCAGGCCCAGTTCAATTTGCTCAGCAGCGCCATGGACCAGATGGGCAGCCGCGCGGCCCCGGCCAGCCCCTACACCCCGGAGCACGCCGCCAGCGCACCCACCCACTCGCCCTACGCTCAGCCCAGCTCCACCTTCGACACCATGTCTCCAGCGCCTGTCATCCCTTCCAATACTGACTACCCTGGCCCCCACCACTTCGAGGTCACCTTCCAGCAGTCGAGCACAGCCAAGTCGGCCACCTGGACAGTGAGTAGCCGTGTCGCCAGTGGACGCCTGAAGGGAGGGCAGCAGGGTAGATTACCACAGTCCTGGTACTGAGGTCTGACTGAGCGCACAGGCTGTCCACACGGGGTTCCCACCTGGCCAGAGCCAGGAGGAGCATCGAGCAGGAGGCGGGTCCTGGGGCTGGGCAGTGTGGGTGTGGCCACCCCTCGGACTTATGGCCAGAGTCAGCCAGCCTCCCACTGGCTCCGGAAAGGTCGGGAGTGTTGGTGCCAGTGAAGTCCACGGGGCAAGGAGAGTGGTCGGTTTTCTGCTCTCAGTGCCTTGAAATTGATCTGGTCCTGCATCACTGCTGGAAGTGCTGGGAGCCAGAGGGGTCCTTGTAGTTTACTGGTTGTGGATTTGTGCTTTGCCCTCATATCTTTCTGAGCATTAGCTTGGGCCGGGATCTCCAGGTGCTGAGGGCTCTGGTCCTTTCCCTGGTGCCTCTAGGAACCGTCTGGCCTGTGGCTGGGATTAGCTGATGTTGACAAAGTCCTACCTGTACACTTGCTGAGAGTTGGGCAGACAGCTAAGTGCTTTGACTTGCCCAAGGTGGAGTCTGTGCCCATTGCACAGTCGGGAAAACTGAGGTATGAAAAGGGAAAGCGGCTTGCTGGAGTTATGCAGGACATGAGTAGATGCTGGGTTGGAGATATGGCCGTGAGCATTCTTACTCACTGAGCATCCAGGATCTCTGCGGGAGATAGGGCTGCAGGAGGAGCAGACTTCTGGTCTGGGCACACAGGGCATTGGGTAGGAAGGGCAGTCCCAGGGTCATCCAGGTCTCCATACCCAGATAAGGCTGGGGACAGGGAACCCTGAGCCTGGGACAGTAGGAGGTGCACTGAGGGATATTCAGTCATCTATCCACTCTCTCCAGGGAACAGCTGGAGTAGTCCATGCAGTAGAAGCTCTATCTCACTCCTCTCCCAAACAGGATTGCCCCCCCCCCCCAGGCTCTTCTTTAAAACCTAAGTCTCACAGTTGTGAATCTCACATTCTCTTTGGAGACTGAAGAGCTGGACAGAGCCAGACCTTGTAGGCGGCCATAGATGATCAGTCGAGGCGGACTGGCTCTGGTCTCAGGCCTTGACCTTCTAGAGTTTCTTTTGGCTACTGTTCTGGTGGGCTCCCCAGCTGCTGGATCAGTATCAAGTGACGGCTCAGCCCAACTGCTGGAGCTCTGAGGGCATCAGTGGGCCAAGAGGGTCTGGGTACCTGTGTTGCTTCATCCCGAGTTACTGTAGGCCTGTGTGCTCCATTCTCTCTAGCCACAAATTATTGCTGACTGAAGGGCAGTGAGGTGAGGAGGGTCTGGTTGAGACAGGAATGGTATAGTACATAGCTCTTATTCCTGTCCTGGGGCAGTAGAGGAAGCCATCCAACATGGCCTCCTGAAGTTGGTCTTCGTGTAGAACTACCTGGTGAAGGCCTCCTCTTCTGTACTTTTGGGGGTTGAAGGGCACCTGGATTCTTTGTTCACCAAGCTGAGTGACCTGGGGTCAGGTCAGGAAACCCAGGAGACACATGGGTACCTCAGTCACAGGGGGCTTTCTATGTTGCTTTTCTACTTCTAAATGCATTCCCTAGCTCCGTCTTAGAGTGAGGCAGGGTCCCATCTGTTGTAAATGTCTGGTGGTGTCTGGAGGAAGTCCGCCAGATTCTGGAAATAATGCTGAGTGTGCCTCCCTTCCTCTTCCTTGCCTGGAGATGTTGATGGCGTCTGTCTTTGCCATGCCTGTGGGTTCAGGTGCCTCAGGTGGTCAGGGCTGGTCTTTGACAGAGGCAGAGAGTGCCCATTCTACTGGATTCCTCCTCCCATTTGGGTCCTCTGCAATCCCCTCTGAGGTGTTTGACATGAAGTGTCCCATGATGGTCTGTGTCCCTACTGCCCTGCTCTAACTGTCCCCAGGGGGTAGTCTGCTCAGACTGTCCAGACATACCAGAGATCAGGGGAGGCTTGGCCTCCCAACCCAACCTTCGCCCAGGGCTGGGGCAGCAGAGCTGAGCTGTCAGGCAGGAGGATGCTATTGCCTGCCCCCTCCCGGCCCTGTCACACAGGGGCAGAAGTGGGACCAACATTGATAATGAGATTTTTGGCACCTTGGCGATCTGGGAGCAGACACCCAAGGGTTTTTCTCGATGTTGAGAGAAGGGACTGGCAGCAGCTGCTCTCAGCTCTGGGGGTCCAACTGTGTGGGTGCTGCCCAGACTTGCCACCGAGGCCCCTGCCACGCCACTGGCTGGTAACTGATAGATAATTCATATTTTTCTCAAGTACAATTCCATACTGACTGCCGCCCTCATTCCTCTCAGATTGGCAAAAACACCTTCACTGGCCTCCAAGTGACCACAGCTGTTAATGGGGCCTTTGGGATCACCATTGCTAAAGCCACTGTAAGACTCTCTGACCCCAGAGAATCTGCTGTTGTGACCAACTTCCCTTAGCCTAAAAATCTGCTGGTGCCATGAAGGGTCTGGACACTTAGTTTGTGGCTCTGCATGTATGCACATGCACAAGGTCCCATATGCCTGGACTCCTAGGTACACAGGTATGTGTAGTGCATGCATGTATATACCTATGAGCACACATGGATATAAACATAATGTGCTCAGAGACCTACATACATGGATACACAGATGCATCTACATATACCAGTAAACATGCAGGCATATGTGTACATATGCACACACATGCACATGCTAACAGATGTGGATGAGCATGTAAGTACACATGCTGGTCTCCCTAGTTGCTGCCTGGGGTTCTGACAGCTCCTTTCCTCAGAAAGGCTAAGCGACTGGTGGACTGGCCAGAAGAGGACTTTACCTCTGGGGGACAGATGGTCTCAGGAGTCCCTCAGTGGAGGAGGAAGTGGGACAGGGTCCTTTACATATCCAAAGAGCAAGATGAGATGGCTGTCCTGCTGCTGTCCAGCTCCAGCTCAGCCCTGTCACGCTGGGTTTGCCTTGCTAAGAGAGGCGGCTCTTTTCTGGAGACACTGAGAGGCTGAGTTGTGTGATTGGGCCAGAGGGCCCTCTTGGATGGTAACCCTGGCCTGGTGTGGTGTCTGTAAAACCCTGAGGGCAGGCTGTGACACAGCCAGTCTACTACAGAGACAGCTGCAGAGGAGCCCAAGAGTGAGGGCATGCTCGTGAATGGCTTCACTGCCGGAGAGCATCACAGATAGACAGATGGCCTGGACATGGCCCCAAGTGACCTTCAGGTGAAGCTGCCTTCAATGTGTGTGTGTGTGTGTGTCCATCTGCCTGTCTGTCTGTGTATGTCTGTCTGCCTGCTTGTCTGTCCTGAGAGAGAGCCCCTACCCACCCAGCCAGGCAGCCAGCAGTCCCTGGAGGGAAGCACAAAGCCTCTGTGAGGGATTCCTGGGGAGGACAGGGCTGAGTCAACACTAATGGATTTGGAGCAAACTTTCCAGCCCCTCGGAGGTTTGCAAAGCACAAGAATAGAGGAGGTGTCCCAACATGATTGTGGTATCAATTGCGTTATCCTAAAGGTTTATGGAATGCATAAATGGAATTAATACCTTTTACTGGCACGGGGAGCAATTATGTATATTTAAAGCCTAGAGAAGAGTTCTAACAATGTTTATTGTAGAGATGAAATGTGAATTATTAGAGGAAACAAGAGCACTTATGGAGAAATCGCAGCAATTGCTCATATTGTGTCTAGCTTTGCAGGGGAGGACAGACTGCCAGTAGGCCGTCCCCAGCTCGGGTTTGTGCTGGGTACCTGCAACAGAGATGAGTCTCTGCTCTCTCCATCCACTGATGGCCTGAAGAACTTTGGTCCCCAGTAGGCACAGAATCTAGCCTGGAGACTCTGAACCCCTAGATCCAAATGCAGCTAGACACTGGCTGGCTGGTTCCTGTGTCTAAGGATGCTCCCCAGCTGAGTGGTCACATCACATACCTCCAGGGTTCTAGCAGGGGACAGGAGAAAGGGCACCTTGGAGGACAGGACTCTATCCTGTGGTTTGGGGGTCAACAGAGGATTGAGTTCTGACTCACTTGTTACAAGGAACACTCCATTTTTCAGGGTTAGCTGTGTACTGAGGGTGTGAACCTGGTTCGCTCCCCTGTTCTCCCCTCAGGAGAACTGGTGTGACCCTGGAAGGCCTAGAGCTGACCCTTCCCCCCAACCACCACCGCTGCTTTACAGATGAGGAACTCGGAGGGCAGGTCACCCATCAGCAGAGAGCAGAAACAAGGTAGTGACCCCAACAGCATATCCCAAGAGTTTGTGAAACTCTTTCTCTCTGCCTTGCCACTGCTCCAAGTTCCCTAGGGGTGCTTCTGGGGCCTTAGGAGCTCTGTGAGCAACAGTAAGGAGGCTCTGACACCCAGAAGCCCTCCTGCTTGACTCAAAAAGGGGAGTCTGGCTTGTTCCTTAGCACCATGTTGGTGGAGAGACACACTATCCGCCCACCATCCTCCCTGGGTAGATTCATAAATGCTTTCTGATTAGAATGTTCTAGAGGTGACCAACCTCCAAGATGACGAGGCCAGCCAGGTCTGTGGAATGCCCCTCCTTCATTTCCTATTGTTGATTCATAGGACATTTGCTCTAACGGACAGAGCCCTGTCCTGCTGAGGCTCAACCAACACACTTTACAGCCGGGAGAGGCCAGTATGGGGGCGTCTGTCACAGGCCAAAGCTAGACAGGTTTTGGGTAACACTGCAAGGTGAGATTCAGGGCTGAGTGATGAGTGAGTTTTGCATATCTGCCCCTCCAGGCTGGTGGTAGGCTATAGGGAAACCACTTGAAATTTATCAGACTCCGACCTTGGAGTGCCCTGAAGGCCCAGACCCTGTCACTCCCTCCTAGGAAAAGGTCACAGCCACATCCAGGACCTCTTGCTCTTACAAGAGTTGGAATATTCTAGGCTTTGAGAGCTGTAAGGAGGGGCCCTGCCACCACCACTGATCAGTGCAAGAAGCCAAGCTTGGTGCTCCAAGACCGAATTACAGGCTTCAAAGTCGAGCTATGAGGTACAGAGGGCAGAGAAGCTCTTTGGAAAAATTGCTGGTGTGGCAGATAAGGCAGAAACCATTCAGTGACCCAAATCCCACTCCTGTGTACCTGCCTCTCCACCAGCTGTCTGTGATGCAGCCGCTCTCGTGGTGCCCCCCCCCCCCCCCGGGTTCTGAAGACCCTGGGAGGCCTCCTGAGCCTTGAGAGGGTGAAAGAGGGCCCGTGCTGTGCTCTGCACCCGGGTCTGGTTCCAGGGAGGTTCTCACTCTGCTGAGCTTTGCTGTGCAGGATCAGAGATTTAGACCTCAGAATGTTCCTGTCCTATAGCTCCAATGAGGGTGTCTAAAGTTCAGTGACAATTTATATTCTAATGAGCTATTGCCTACACACATATTCACTCTCACACACACATACACACACTCACACACACACATACACACACTCACACACACATACACACACTCACACACACACATACACACACTCACACACACACTCACTCTCACACACACATACACACACTCACACACATACACACACACTCTCACACACATTCTCTTTCTCTCTCTCTCTCTCTCTCTCACACACACACCCCACGTGTATGCACACACGTGTATGCACACACCTTGCTTCCCTGGCTCCTGGCTATCGCTAGCCTCTGAGACTGTATGGAAAGTCACAGGTCCTTAGAAAAAGAGCTGGCTAAGATCAGTGTTTGGACGGGTCACTGCTGGAGTGGAGTGTATGACCGCCCTGTGACACCCTTGCAATCCTCATGCTGACGAGGATGATCCCGACTGTGGAAGCTACAGCTAGGGATGGGGTAGGGACTTCACCACTGACAACCAACAGGGGACCCATGCTATGCACAGAGCAGGCTGGCTGCCAGCCTCGCTGTGGGTTCCTGTACTGTACAGTCCTGTGACCTGCACCCTAATCACTGATGGGAGGCCTTTTCCCATCAGGCTGGTGGCTGGTAGCCAGAGGAGAAACTAAACAGAGCTGGCAGTAGCAGGCTGCCTTCAGGGGTGGCCAAGGCACAGCTCTCCTGCTGACTGGGTCAGGAAGAAGGGTGGCAGGGGCTCCCTTTGAACTCACAGGGAGGGTGAGGCTATGGTTCTTTGGACTGGGTCACAGACCAGACCATTCTCAGACTACACTCTTCCTGAAGTCCTCAGATGGGTCCTGGGTTCTGGAAAAAGATTAGATGTCCAAGTTAGGACTGGAGTGAGGGAGGTGACAGGGTCTTCAAAACCCCTAACAGTGGCCCTCTAGAGTTGGAGCATCATACAGCAAAGGAGGTCAGCTGCACCCAGCCAAACAGCCGCCTGGAGCCTCCATCCACCCTGAGGTCTTGATCTTAGGGGAGACACTTCCCAGGAAGACCAGGGCAGGTCAGATCCCCACCTGGCAGCTTCCTCATCCCCAGAAACACAACCCCAGCCCAGAGCTGCCTGGCTTCCTGGCTCTGGTGTTCTACTTGGTCACCTGACTGTCCTCTTACCCTATCCCAGTCTTTCTGGACCCTGATCTCAGGTCGCAGACCTGACGGAAAGAAAAGACCAAAGACAGAGGTGCCAGGTCCCGAGAGGACAGAACCAAACTACAGCTCGCTTCTAAGACTTCTATGACCCCAAAAAGGTGTGGAGACCCTCTCCCTCCAGCAAGCCAACAATGTTATAGCAGCAGATACCAGCTAGCACTGTCTAACCCTAGCGCAGTGGTTCTCAACCTTCATAACTCTGTGACTCTTTAATACAGTCTCTCATGCTGTGGTGACCCCCCACCATAAAAAATTACTTCTATTGCTACTTTGTATCTGTCATTTGCTACTGTTATGTAATGTTACATAATGTAACTAAAGTAATCGTAATGTAAATATCTGATATGCAGGATATCTGGTATGAGGCCCCTGTGAAAGAGTCACTCCACCCCCACCCCCACCCCTCCCAAAGACATCATGACACACAGGTTGAGAACTGCTGCCTTGGATAGCTGTGAGACTGGGATGCCTGGAGGTCTAGTCTGGTACCTTCCCTGGGGGGGGAGGTCTATCCCCAAGGCTGTGCCCTGTGGGTGTCACTGCCTAACTTATTGTTTCTAGCCACTATCCTTTGGGGCTGTCAGTCTGCTCCAGTGGCTCATAGGACCCTGCAAACCACTTGTCTAGTTATCCGGGCAGACAAAGACACATGGGTCAAGGAGGGGTTGGGAAGGAAGGAAGAGACAAAATGGAGAAAGGGTGTGAGTTTCCCAGTCCTCTCTGGCTCTGCTCTCCCTGGGTACCATCTCCAGGCACCTCCACACTCCCAACTGTCCAGGAGCTGACCAAGCCCTGTCCTTTGGGATTTGTACAGACACTTCATTATGTGGCCATGATTAGTCTCCTGACATTTGGAACCTAATTGATCTTCATCCTCTGTGTTCTGTCCCAAAGGCCGGGGCTGAGGTGTTGCACATACTGCCTGGATCTTTCCAGAGGCTACTCGGGGAAGCAGCTCCCAGGCCCCAGCCCTCTGCCCTCAGCCATCCATTAGCATGTTGCTTTGACAGTTCTCTGGATTTTATGAGCTATTTACCAGAAGCCAGGGATGTACAGCAAACGTAATGTAACCTCTGGTTACTGCTCTACCCCAGCTCAGCTGGCAGCTTTTAGAAACAAAGTTCTAGTTCCTAAAATGTCCAGGTGAAGGGTCAGAGTGGGAACCTTACAGAGAAAGCGGCATAGACAGGACCCGTGTTCTTCCTCTGGTCTCTATGTGGAGCTATCAGCTGTGCCTTCCTTCCAGATTCCCAATCACTGCCCTCCCCTTCTCTGAGATGAGTCTATCAGGCCCTCACACATAGGTCACAATCTGCTACTCAGCTCCCCAGCCTGGGGCAGAATCTATTAGGAGGCTCTCTCTGCTCCTATTGAGGCTAAAAGGGCCCCAAACCCCATGACTTGGGGCCCTCTGACTTCCCTGTTTTCTTTTTTTCTTTTCTTTCTTTTTTGGTTTTTCGAGACAAGGTTTCTCTGTGTAGCCCTGGCTGTCCTGGAACTTACGCTGTAGACCAGGCTGGCCTCGAACTCAGAAATCCACCTGCTTCTGCCTCCCGAGTGCTAGGATTAAAGGCGTGTGCCACCACTGCCCTGCTGACTTCCCTGTTTTCTATCAGGGCTCCCTAAGCTGTGTAAGAGCTCATCCCTGCTCTCAGATGCTCCCTGAATGAGCAAGGGAATGAACAATGATGGTTGTAAATTGTGCCAGCCAAGGCCAAGATGTACCCACAAAGCGGTTGCCCCAGAACCTCTTCTTGGATGATGGGGTCCATGGGTTGCTTGTGGTAATTCCTGAAGGGAAAGGAAACCGTGGTGGGGAGCTGTACTCAGGGGCTGTAGGCTTGGGTTCCTCCAGATTTGAGAGATCAGTTTGAGTATACCAGACCTGTGCCCTGCTCTGTGGATCTGTCCTAGGAAGAGTGACCTGTGACCCTGGAGCTGATTCTCAAAGGGGTCCACAACCCCAGAGACCAGAAACTCACAGTACACGTGCGCGCGCGCGCACACACACACACACACACACAAAGTGGGCTACGAAGAAAGTATTTTTTAAAAGCCCCCACCACAGCCTTTCGTTCTGAATCTGTCCTAACAGATTCACCCAGGCTGGTTAACGGTATTTGCGGTTTGCAAGATACTACATGTCCTGGGAAAATGACAGACAAGTTATTATCACCTTCCCACTGTCCTCCTGCCCAAACCTGCCTGTGCCGGGCACCCAGCTGCCGGGAGCGGGTGCGAGGAAATTAACAGCCCTGTGCCGCGCCCGCCCCCGCCCGCCCTCTCACCCACCACCCTGCACCGGTCCTGCCAGGCTAGGGGCTTCCAGCCAGGCCCGGCCCATCTTGGACTGTGGCGGGAGGGGGTAAAGAGGGAGGGAGGGAGGGAAGGAGGAGGGGTCAGGAGAGCAGCCGTGGCAGGAGGGGCGTCTGCTCCGCTCCGAGGTTGGGCAAAGTATTTCCTGCAAGCCCTGCGGAACACACGCATCCGCGCAGGCAAGTCTGGACCGCGCTGTGTCAACAGCCGAAGATAAATAAGATTTTATCAGCTCGGAATCTGTTGAAACACATCCATCTAGCGGTTCTAGGGAAGGAGAGGCAGGAGGAGGGCAGCAGGGAGGAAGCATCCCCACATGAGATTCTGGAAACAGAGTCTGACCCTGAGGACTGGCTCCATGCTCTGCGGAGGCAGGGGAGCGCTGGCAACTTCCTAGTCTCCCGGAGACTCGGAGTCCTGGAGTCTTCCCGACCCCCACCCCCGCCCATGCGCCGCTGCTGGTTTTACCACCTGATCTTCCGAGGTGTGGGGAACCTTTGGCATCTCTCGCTGAAACTCCCCACCTCTGGCTAAAATGGACGACCACAAATTTAACCTGTGGCCGGAGTGGGGCTGGCAGGTGTGTGCTCCCCAAAGCCCCATGATCATTGGATTCGAGACGCCATTCAAGGGTGCAGAAATTAGGGGATCCCTGTATCTTCATGGGCTTGGGTTTTCCTTCTACCCTGACCCGGTGGGAGATTTGTCCCACCAGCGACAACTCTCTCAGCTCTGATTTTTTTCCTCTGAGAGGAGACAGCCTTGCCGCAGCTGCTGCTTTGGTACCAGGGACAGCTCCAGGCTCTTTAAGCTCCTCCCCAGGGTGGGGCATTAAATGGCTCATCTTCACCAGCCTGGCTATTCTGCAACTATTCTTAGTTTTCTCTAGACCTCCTAGGGTCTCACTCCAGGCCACGGAGAGCAGTACCACCTCATGGCTATCCTAGGACATTCGGAGGCACAGAAGTCATCTTCTGAGGAGGAGGGTCAGGCCTCAGCTACCGCTGGCCACACCTTGGCAGTGGCAGTGCATGGCTTGGAGGTGTAGCCAATTATCCTAGGTCCTCAGAGGACAGTGATGGGGAGGACAATAGCCTGCAGGGCCACAGCAGGGATGGGCATTGTGGTCAGGCAAAGTTTGAAGCCTCGTTGCTCAGGAGTGGGTGAGGGGAGCTCTGATGCCCCTCCCTGTGGCTGGGCTGCGCCCTGAGCCTGGCTCCATCCCGATACCAACACAGAGGTGAATCTGATGCACCCTTTCTCCCTCCAGGCATGTTTGGGCTTCCCAGGAATGTGGCCTCAGGCACCATCATGCCTGACCTGCACCCAGCCCATCTTGGCTCCTCCCCTGGTGGGTCTATGACCCCTTCCTAGGTCGTGGGCTAGAACACTGGAAGAAAGGAGCTCTAAAAGGCTACTGTAAGAGACTCAAGGTCTGTGGGCCTCATCAGCTGTGCCAAAGCACAAATTACCTTACCTGGTAATGAGCAACCATGCTAGAATAAGAGGCCTCTGATCTTACTAGCACCCTACCACACAGCTGGCATCTGGGGGTCTGGTGGAAAGTCAGTGGTAGACAGACCTGGCAGGTGGTCCAGTTTAGGGCAATCCGGCCTGCATTCCTGAGCCAGAACAGGAAGCCAAGCGCCAGCCTTCAAAGGTTAATCTCCTTTTGCTGCCCCTGGTGAATTTGACCTCAGTGTTACCCCCACCCCCTTCGGGCAAGGCCTGTTTCATGGGGTGTCCGCCACCCCCACCCCTCAGTCTATTTTCTTCAAATAGCCAGGCCTCACAAACAGTGGGCACTCAGGAGATGTTTGGTAATGCTTGGGACTGTCACCTTCACCAGGAAGCTGCCTTGATTGGCCTCAGGTTGAGTCTCTCTGAGCTCAGGGCTAGCTAGGTTCCCTTCCCCATCAGGAGGCCTTTGCAATTGTCCGAGTCTGGGGCTTGCTGGGAAACCTTCATTTGTGAATAAGCAAGAGGCCTGGGCACATCACTGTCACTGTGTGTGAATTTACTTGATGCCTGGGGATCCTCACACTGTGAACTTCATGTCACCCCAAGTGTCCTTCCTAGGGAGGCCACAGTAAGTACAGAGGTAGTGTGCTTTTTACCAAGTACAGGCTGTACACCCCCAGCTGCTGCTGATCAGCCATGTTGCTGATGAAGGACAGGCTCGGAGGGGTGTGTGTGGAGAGCTGTTGATTGGCCTTTCCTCAGATGCCTGCATGCTGAGGTATGGACTGCACACCAGAGGCACTACATAAGTGCTCAGTGTTAGCGTTCTGTCTAGGTTCCGCCCCACAGTTACCTGGCAACAACAGCCAGGTAGGCCTGACCCACTATAAGAGGGGCTGCTTGCCCCCTCCTTGCTCTCTTGCTCTTTCCTTCCTGTTCCCTCTCTCCCCATTCCCTTCCCCTTTCTCTCTCCACGAGGCCATGGCCGGCCTCTGAGGGAAGGGATGCCTCAGCATGGGCCCACCGAGGCACCCCCTTCCCCCACACCTCACCACACCTCCATAGAGCATAATCCTCTCCCCTTTATTTTTTTATAAACACATCACTCAGGGCAGCTCACTGTGCAAACTTCCCTAGGCCACAGAGAAACTCAGTAACCTGCCAGACCCATGTCCTTTATCTGCCCGGGTAGCTTGCTACTCTGTCCCCAACCTGCACGGAGAGAGACCAGGCTGTGGTGTACTAACTTGAGGAGAGGCCCTTTGCCGGAAACCGAAGCCCAGATATGGATCTGCAGAGGTCAGGTGCACCCGGTCCAAGCCTCAGAGTCCCCCATGTATCCTGGGGGTGAGCCTGTGGCTCTTCCTCCAGAATGTTAGGATGGGGATCCCACATGCCAGCGGTCAGTGATCATCCCCTAGAAAATCAAACTGACCTGCCTGGTGTGGCCCTAAGGTGCCCCTTCAGCTTCACTCTCTTAGGGCTCTCTCTGCTTTTCAAGACAGTCCCTCAAGCCCTCTGTGGGGTCCCTGTAGTGAATGTCTCTTGCTCTTTAAACAGGAGGGAAGGGTCTATGTCATGGTGCCTCTCCCTGCCTTCCCTTCATTGCATTTGCCTATGGTCTATGCTATTTTGGGGTGTCACTTGTGGGGAACCTTAAGCCTATAGGGTTGGGGTGGTCAGGATCCCCCACTGACCCTTGCCAAGGAAAGATTTAGAGTGTGAGCACCACCTGCTCTTTCCAATTTTAGCAACTTGCTGTCTCTGGCCTGTTTCCTCAAGGGAGCATGGCGTATAGGTGAACATTTTCCAGGGTAGTGTAACTCATGACTCTGAGTGGT
Organism: Rhynchomys soricoides; assembly: GCA_019843965.1. NCBI lineage: Eukaryota > Metazoa > Chordata > Mammalia > Rodentia > Muridae > Rhynchomys > Rhynchomys soricoides. Next base: position 719,168 of record JADRCH010000171.1, on the reverse strand, counting down.
GGTGAGTTTAGAGAGAAGTGGAGCTCCGTAAAAATCCCTTGGGAAGGGCCAGAGAGAAGGGTCAGAGGTTAAGAGGTTCCAAGTTCAAATCCCGGCAACCACATGGTAGCTCATAACCATCTATAATGAAGTCTGGTGCCCTCTTCTGGCCTGCATGTGTACACGTAGACAGAACACTGTATACATAAGTAAGTAAATAAATCTTTTTTTAAAAAAAAAAAAATCCCTTGGAAAGGAAGACATGAGGAGTCACCAGGGGTTTCAGGAGCCATAGTGGAGAATCAGCTAGCAGGTACATAAATGGACATCTTGCTTTCCCAGCCTGGATCAGGCTGCTGGCTGCAGAGGTAGATTTGCAGCATTGAGCTGGTTTGACAAACTCAGAACTTCATCCTTCTGCCTTGCGTAGAAGAATCACTCTGATTCGGAGACTAGATCAGTCTCAGCAGGGTCAGTACAATCCTTAGAAGAGTGACCTGAGACATGGGGGAATGGTAACATCCCATTGTCCCTGAGAGATGCCCTGGCATGACCTCAGGTCCAGTCAGTTTCCAAGATGAGGAAACCAGGTCTTGCCTCATGCAACTGCAGAGCTTGGCTGCCTACACTTGGTGGCTTTACTTGGTGGCCCAGTGCTGGTGACTGGTCAACACCACACAAGGTCTTGCTGGTCCAGAGAGTTCTCCATTGGAGGATAAAGGCGGAAGGGGTGAGCCATCCACCTACAGAGTGATTCTTCTACACAAGGCAGAAGGATGCACTTATGAGCTTGTCAAGCCAGCTCAATGCTGCAAATCCTACCTCTGCAGCCAGTGGCCTGATCCAGGCTGGGAAAGCAAGACTGGGACTGATTCCCTTTGACCTCTGACCTGCCCCCCCCCACCCTTAACACTGTCTTACCCTTTAACATCCTTGTGCAATGGTCCACCATTCGCAGCCTTTGAGATACAGGTGTACATAGCCAGGCAGTTGTTGAGTGGCCACCAGGCACGCCCATCTCTACATTCTGAAGCATCCGGAGCAGGCCTCATCAGAGTGCTTGGGAAAGGGGTCTTGTGGAAACATCTGGACCTGAGCTGCCATCTCAACCCTGTCCCCTTCTCTCCTCCAGTACTCCCCACTTTTGAAAAAATTGTACTGTCAGATTGCCAAGACATGCCCCATCCAGATCAAAGTGTCCACACCACCACCCCCAGGCACGGCCATCCGGGCCATGCCCGTCTACAAGAAGGCAGAGCACGTGACTGACATCGTTAAGCGCTGCCCCAACCATGAGCTTGGAAGGGACTTTAATGAAGGTGAGCACCGGATCCCTCCTGTGGGACCCTGACCTCTGCAGCAACATGGGCAGCGGGTGCAACTGAGAGACACAGGCCAGTGAGCATGAGCTGCTCTCAGCTCTCCCCTCATCAGGAACCCACACCCCATCCTTCCCTCCATTTCCTCAGCTCTGACTACAGCCCAAGAGGCTGATGACCCAGTAAGGGTGTAGCTTGGGAGAAGTCTGAAGGACCAGCTGACCCTGGGGAGCCTCATGCATTCCTGCAGTGTCCCTGGTGAAGCCTGTGACAGCCACCCCAGGGTCAGAAGATCTGGGGACAGCTTCTGTCAGGCTCAAGGCCACCTGAATGAGGGTTGCACAGCTTTGAGCCTTGCCTGAGACTCTCACAGGGACAAGCCCTATGGTGTCAATTCTGCCACATGCCTGGTACAGGGGTACAGGATGGAGGATGGGCCCCTCTCTAAAGCTGTGTCCCCTCCTGGCAGGACAGTCTGCCCCGGCTAGCCACCTCATTCGTGTAGAAGGCAACAACCTCTCCCAGTATGTGGATGACCCTGTTACCGGCAGGCAGAGTGTGGTTGTGCCGTACGAACCCCCACAGGTAGGCTGGGGGCCAGGCTGGGATATAAAGCCAACCTATCAGGGTGGGGTTCCCTGGGCCTCTGCTCCGACCTCAGCCTGCCTCTCAGGCCTTTTTCTGGCAGTTTGTTTCACTGTGGGCAGTGAGCTCGGGCCTGAGCTGGAGCCAAATTCAGTTCTTTCCCTCTCTCTCTTCTCTCTCTCCCTTTCTCTCCTCTGCTGTACAGCAAGGTATGGTGATATGACCTCCAACCTTTCAGCCTTGCCCTTCCTGAAGGGTCTAATCTTCAATCTTCTTGCTTGTTTCTTCCAAGTACAGCCTCCTAGACATGGGAGTGAGAAAGAGAGTCCCTGGACATCTTGGACTCCGTTTGCAGGGACAAAACCAAGCCAGCAAGCACGGGGTGGAGGGTAGAGGGTGGGCAATTCCATGTTGGGGGACTAAGGGTCATGAAAGGCCTCCTAGACCAGGTTGGGGGATCACAGAGGATGCCTACAGGGGACTGAGCTGTGGAACACAGGCTCAGGGGGGTAGGGAAGATGGAGGTGATGGGTCAGCCTTGAGGGTCTGTGTGCAGAGCCTTGGAAGTGCGGTGCCAGCAGGAGGTGGGGTACAGTGGAGGTGACCGGACGTGCTGGACGCTGAGGTACAGGGTGGATATGGAGGCTCAGGCTGGAGGCGAAGGGCTCGGACCACAGGTGAGGGCTCTAGGGGAGGGAACCAGTCTAGAGGCGGTGGTGGTAGTCAAGTAGGAAGACTGGAGGAGGCAGGCGTCTACTTTTGACGTCAGAAGGGTGTGTGGTCACCGTCACAGTTCTGATACGAGGCCCAGCTGGGGCCAAAGGCAAGGGGGAGGACCTCAGGATGTGATGTCAGGGCAGAGACTCAGGAGATCTGCGGTTAGGGCTCATCCCTGAACCCATCCTCTACCAAGCCCTATGGTCCTGTGAGGCAGCTCCTTATGTCAGTAGGACAGGGCCCCGTGATGCACACACACACCACACACACAGACACATACACACACATAGACACACAGGTACATATACTGCACACACTTACAGACACACACCACACACACAGATGCATAAACATACACATAGACACACATACACACATAGACACACACACAGACACACACACAGAGACATACACAGACACAAACACACAGACAC
>JADRCH010000171.1:674316-716034 GCA_019843965.1 Rhynchomys soricoides | reverse complement strand
ACACAGACACACAGAGACACCCACAGACATACATGCCCACTCACACACACACAGACACAAGCACATACAAACACACAGACAAACATACTCAGACACACACACACAAACACACACAGACACACAAACACACACAGACACAAACGACACAAACACACACGTCATGAACATACACACACCACACACAGAGACACATAGACACACACAGACACACAAACACACACACAGACACAAATGCACAGACACACACAGAGAGACAGACACAAACACACACAGACACACACACATACACACACAGACATACACCATGAACACACACCCACGCACACACGCGCGCACACACACACACACACACACACACACACACACACCACGAGCATCCTCCCCTCTCCTCAGCAGCTCAGGATTCTCTTGCCCTCTAGTGGCTGGCAGGTGTAAGTTCTGGGAAGGGCAGAGGTTCACTGCGTTTGTACCCTGATGTAGCAAGACCTTTGAAACTCCATTCTGGGGGTGGAGTCCCTTTTGTTCCTCTGCCCAGATGAGTCCACAGCACACACATGCCACAAAGGCCCCCACACACACACACTCACATACAGCCCTGACATTTGACCTCTGCCCGTGTTATGACAAGCACACCACAGTCTCCGCACCTCCCCTAAGAGCTGAAACCAAGGTCTTGAGCCCGGAGCCCGCACAGATGGATCAGTGGGTGGGCAGGCAATCTCAAGTGAGTGTAGATGGCCCAACGGGTGGGTGGGTGATGTCAGTGGACAGGAAAGTGGGCCGGCAGGTGGATATGTGGCGAGACGGATGGGTGAATGCAAAGACAGGGTGGTTGGGTGGATAGATGGGTAGATGCCTACCCAGAACCAGGGCCAGAAGCAGCAGCCACAAGTCCTTTCTGTGTAAGGAGGGCCCTGCGTGCTGACTGACGCTGAGCCCTTTCCCTGCCTCCCCCGCGGACAGGTGGGAACAGAATTCACCACCATCCTGTACAACTTCATGTGTAACAGCAGCTGCGTAGGGGGCATGAATCGGAGGCCCATCCTCGTCATCATCACCCTGGAGACCCGGGAGTGAGTCTGCCGTGGAAGGATGGTAGAGGTGGGGCTGGGCCGGACTTGGACCAGCACTGGGTGGTTGGGGGGAGCATGTCACGGACGCAGGGAGGGCTGCCCTCCTCCAAGGGCGCTCAGCTTCAAGGCCGATCCTGAGGGGTCAGCAGGGTCAAGAGCAGTCCCTCGAGCTCAGTCATGCTGTGCCTACCCAACAGTGGACAGGTACTGGGCCGCCGGTCTTTCGAGGGTCGCATCTGCGCCTGTCCTGGCCGTGACCGCAAAGCTGATGAAGACCATTACCGGGAGCAACAGGCTCTGAATGAAAGTACCTCCAAGAACGGGGCTGCCAGCAAACGTGGTGAGTGGGGCAGGGGTGGAGGGTGGAGTTGGACGAACTGGGTGTGAGAAGAAGTACCTGCTCCGAGCACCAGGCATACCCTCATCCAGGGGATGGATCCGGGGGTCTGAATGGCTGAGGCCTGGAAGCCTCTGTCTGGACAGGGGGAATGTAAGCCAAGACATCTCTCTTGTCTATGCTCTGAGGCTAGGAGCATATGGGACCCTGGTCCAGCTCCTTCTAGCCTAGGTTTGCCCTGTGCCCTAACCCATGGCAGGTGTTCACCTGGGCATCTCAGCCTTTGCGCTCTGGCTCATGTGTCTTTCCTGACCTTCCCTCCAGCATTCAAGCAGAGCCCCCCTGCCATCCCTGCCCTGGGTACCAATGTGAAAAAGAGACGTCATAGTGATGAGGACATGTTCTACATGCATGTGAGTGGGTTGGGCGGACAGCCCTGTGTGTTCCCATCACCCCAGATCCCAAGCTGGGGAATTCCAGATGTCACAAGAGATGGAGGAGGGTGGCATACTGACACCCGAGGATTGAGACTGTGGCCCTGAAGGAGGTGGGCTTCAAAGGAGGCTCTCTCTGTTTAGAGTCAGACCCTGCAGGGCCTGAACTCACTGAGTGTGGACATGCCAGCCAGGTTAGCTGTGCATCAAGGAGACCCAAGGGCGCCCTTTATAATGGAGACCCCCAGGGTGGGTGAAACCCCCAGGTTTCAGTAAGAATCCATGGTCCTATAGGGTATATAGCCTCTGTTTAAATCCATGGACCTATAGGGTATAGATAGCCTCTGTTTAAATCCATAGTTCTATAGGGTATTAGCCTACATGACTCGATGTGTATGTAGTACCAACCCCAGTGGTAAGATCATGGTGCACTCTGAAAGAATGTTTTCTATTTTCTCGACTGTAAATCCTCCTTTAAGACCAATAGCTGCCTAGCTTCTTAGGAAAGGAGCGTGGTCTCTGAACCCCTAGGGACCCACTTCCTAGACCTGCCCCTGGGGTCCTCCTGAGGCTTTGGCTATTCCCATCCCACCAGGGGTTCGGGGCCAGTGGAGTCTCCCAGGCACCTGAGCAGAGTCTGTCTCTCTGTGCTTAGGTGCGAGGCAGGGAGAACTTTGAGATTTTGATGAAGGTCAAGGAGAGTCTGGAGTTGATGGAACTTGTTCCCCAGCCTTTGGTCGACTCCTACCGACAGCAGCAGCAGCAGCAGCTCCTACAGAGGCCGTGAGTGGACCCCACCGTCTGTATGGGGAAGTGGGGATATTCTGACCCAGCAGGGAGAAAGCCAGGAGCATTGGAGGCATGGTAGCCTGGGCTGGATCGTAGGACCAACACAGCTCAGCTGGCACCTTCTCCTCTAGGAAACTCCTGGGTCCCCATGTTCAGCACACCTCTGCCTCCCATGCACGGGCTGTGGAAATGTTGATGGGGAAAGGGTGGGAGGGACTGGATTTGCTGAAGCTGGTGAGGTGTTATCTTTCTCCATAACTCTCTGAGAGGTAGGGTCTTCATCTGCCTGCATTCCTGGGTGTCCTAGAGGTGCCACATGGGGGAGGAGTTGCTTTTACCTCTTGTGAATGTGCACTGTTACTTTCCGAGCAGGAGTCACCTGCAGCCTCCATCCTATGGGCCCGTGCTCTCCCCAATGAACAAGGTACATGGTGGTGTCAACAAACTACCCTCTGTGAACCAGCTGGTAGGCCAGCCTCCCCCACACAGCTCGGCAGCTGGGCCCAACCTTGGACCCATGGGTGAGTCCCTGGGGCAGCCCTCCTGTGGGCCGTAGAGACTCAAGGGAGGGCTTGGGTGGATTTACCGAGATCACAAACAGGACCTATAGGGGACCTTTGATGACTGCCTCTCCCTGCAGCTCCAGCCTGCAGGAGGGCAGTGGCCATGGGGATGTTTGCTCCAATCCCAGGAGTTCTGTGCCTTGGGGTGTTGCAAAGGTGGTAGAGTTAAGAACTCATGCCTGTCTTCTCTTGATAGCCACAGAATCTTGAAGAAGATCCCTAGCTTTAGTCAGCCTCAGTTTCCCCATCAGCAAAATGGCAATACCAAATCCCTTCATCTCAAGGGTTATAGGACATGAAACCTCATTGAGGGGCAGCTGTAGGGAGCTGGGCAGAGTGGAGCATGGGGTCTCCTCTGAAAGGTCTTTATTTGGGTACAGATGGATACATTCCTGACACTGAGCAACACCCCCAGGTGTGTCTTGCTTAAGGGCCTGGAGCCTGGTAACACCCATGTGCCAGCTGCTAATCCCTGGTCACCTAAACTCCATTCCCTACGCATAACCACCTGCTAATCCCACCTTCCACTTCCACCTCTTGGGGGAAAGGGTTGTGCCTAGGGGCTCAGCCAGCCCCTCAGGTAGCCCTTACAATGCTGCATCACACTGCCAGGCTAGACCACAGCCTGGAACACCCTCCCCCCAGGTGTGGGGCCTGCTCTCAGGTTCCTGGACCACTCTTTTGCCCAGGCTCCGGGATGCTCAACAGCCACAGCCACAGCATGCCGGCCAATGGCGAGATGAATGGAGGCCACAGCTCCCAGACCATGGTTTCGGGATCCCACTGCACCCCGCCACCCCCCTATCATGCAGACCCCAGCCTTGTCAGGTGCGTGGGCTGCAGCTGGACCTGGGTTTGTGCTTCACCCCTTGCCCCACCCCTCCCACTAACTCTGTGGTTCCTGCTGGAAGGAGCAGCCTTGCATGTGGCTCTGTCTGACCCTGTGTTTTAATTGCTTGGCTGGCCTGAGGGAGGACAGGCTAAGATGGCCCTGTCCTATCAAGGTTCATCAGCAGGTGCTGAGAAGCAACCTTGGAAAGAAAGGCACTTGAGGGTTAGGCACCAGGGATGGGGGTGGGGGAGGGTTGGAGGGAGTAGGAGGGGTGGGGCCATCCTCTTGGAGACAGGGGAATGAGGAATGGGATGAGGAACTGTGGGAGGGTGGACCAGGAGGTGGGTAATGACTGGAATGTAAAAAATAAAAGTAAAATATATACATATACATTATATACATGTACATTTACATCATATACATACACATATATACATATACAACATATACATATATGTAGGAACCAAAAAATTAAATTATAAAAGAAAAAAAGGAAACCTGCCCTGCGGGAGGGACCAGCAGTAACAGGCAGTTCCCTCCCCATCAGGGCCACTCTTGTGAGGCTGGAGTGCACAGATAGTTGATGCTACTTTCTCCATCTCTCTCCGCAGTTTTTTGACAGGATTGGGCTGTCCAAACTGCATCGAATGCTTCACCTCCCAAGGATTGCAGAGCATCTACCACCTGCAGAACCTCACCATAGAGGTAAATGCCCCAGGTCTCCCCAAAGGGACGGAGGGCCTGTCCCAAGGCACAGCGCACCGTCTAGGGTGCCTAGTGGGGGAACTCCCAGAGACTTTCCCAAAAGCAATCAGATTCTATTCTGAAGTCAGTAGGCTTGGAAAACATGAAGGAGGCTGGGTGGACAGGACACATGTCCTGGTCCCGGCCGTGACCTGGAGGGCTCTCTCCCTTGTTAGAGCCTCCTGGTGGCTCAGCCAGGCTACCTTTGATTTCTTAGGCTGGGCTGTTTCCAGGATCCAATGTGTAAGAAGTGTAGAAGCCAGGCGGGGAACAGACCTAGAAAGAATAAATGGGGCCCCACGCCCAACCTACACAAGTGGCACAAAGCATTCTGGGTTGAAGGTGGGATCGAAAGCTTCTGGACAGCCCTGGCATTCTGTTACAGCCTAGTTACACAGTCAGTTTTGATTTATCCATGAGACACAGACCCAGGGTGCATCAGCTCAGCTCCTCCTTCCCCGGGGCCTGGGGTGCATCGGCTCAGCCCCTCCCACTGCATCTCCCATAACTGCTTTCTAGAGTCTCACCCAGGCTGAGTTAGAGGCCATATTTGTCCCCTGCTCAGGAACCCAGGCTGGACACAAAGACTTATCAGAGGCCATGAGTCCAGTGCCTAACACCTGCATTTCTGTGAACTGACCACTAACTACCTTCCCTGAGCTTGAAGCTAAGGGATGAGCCTGGAGTTAGCTGCCAACTAACAGTTACCAAGGGACAGCCTACGGCCAGGAGATGCATGGGTGGTCTGCTAGGTCTCCATTGCTGTTCTCGCTGTGTCCAGGCCCCAGGCTGATGAGCAGGCCCTCATCACTGTCCCCTCCATCACCCACACATATCATCTAGCTGTCCTAGAAAAATATGTGGGTGGACACTCTGTGCAGGTGACTCTGATGCTGTCCCTTCTCTGTCACTACACAGTCAAGGTCTGATAAGTCAGTGGCCCCTCAAGCAGAGGCTTCCTTGCAGGTAGGATACCCTTAGTGTAGGGACACACAACCTTGTAGCTTCCCTTTTGTAACCTGAAGGTGGCCATCGCTCTTGCAGGACCTTGGGGCCCTGAAGATCCCTGACCAGTACCGTATGACCATCTGGAGGGGCCTACAGGACCTGAAGCAGAGCCATGACTGCGGTCAGCAACTGCTACGTTCCAGCAGCAATGCAGCCACCATCTCCATCGGCGGCTCTGGGGAGCTGCAGCGGCAGCGGGTCATGGAAGCTGTGCATTTCCGTGTGCGCCACACCATCACGATCCCTAACCGTGGAGGCGCAGGCGGAGTGACAGGACCGGACGAGTGGGCGGACTTTGGCTTTGACCTGCCTGACTGCAAGTCCCGTAAGCAGCCCATCAAAGAGGAGTTCACAGAGACAGAGAGCCACTGAGGGGCGTACCTTCTCCTGCCTTCCTCTGTGAGAAACTGCCCTTTGAAGTGGGACACCCCCCCCCCAGGCTGTGCCCACAGAAACAGCAAGGACTTTCTGCCAGATGCCATCCCTGAAGGGAAGTTGCTCATGAACTAACTCCACCTAGGAAACTTCTGGAACTGCCCTTAGCTACATGTACACAAGGGCAGGTTGTGGGCCAAGTGCTGAGACAAAGGCTGACCCTTTGTGGATGGGTATGCCTTACCCATTTGCTCCTCCCTTTCTCTTTTGAGGACTCTGCCACCTCCAGGACAGAGTGGCATCCTTCACTCGCTCAGAACCACCGCCCCCCGCCACAAAGTATTCCTGCGTCTTCTGTTCCCCGCTAGCCACATGCAGCCGGGCCTCCGTGTCTTCTGCACTTATGTGCAGGTTGATTCCACTGTGTCTTGAAAGTGAAGTCAGGGCCAGAGACATCCTCTGCAGGATGTGCGGACAGATCTGTCCCTAATGTAGGTCATTCTGCGGTTCCCCCGTGTCTCCTGAGTCTTGGTTGCTGGGGTTAGGAAAGACTGTGGCAGAGCAGAGGAAGCTGCTGGTCTCAGCCTCCAACCAGCACCCCAAAACACCGGTCTCAGCAGCCTCTAGGGACCTCTCTGGGCAGACAGAGGGGCAGAATGAGTCTACTGAAAATTGAATTGTCAATATTTGATAAAACGTACTCTTTCTATTTGGTGGGTCAGCTTGCTTTTTCCCTCTCTGACTCTCTCAGCATTCCTTTCTGAGATCATGCTAGTGTGTCCACATGCACTTCTCGAGTCTTTTTGAAAACCGAGCATCAAGCCAGGAAGGGTCCTCACCTGTTGCCAGGATAGTTGGGTGGGAAAGAGGCTCAGAGAGAGTGCAGCTGTGGGAGTTCGGGTCAGATGCCAGCTGTGAGGAACATCTCTTCTGCCCATACTAAGTGCTCAGAGTCCAGGCACTTACCTGTGCCTGAGTGCTAGCCCATCCTCATGGGCTGGAACTGGGACAGCTGCTGGGGGCCCTGGTCTTCATGATGCATCCCCAAGGAGTCAGTGGGCTTGAGAGACAGCTCCTGCACGCACTCAGCCAATGGGGCTCTGTACCTGCCAGAAACCTTGTGAACTTCTGCAATGAGAGTCCCCAGCAGTCCCTGCCAGGAGTGGAGGACCACAGAGGAGCCCCTGCCGCAGCAAAGCCCCAGAGTCTGCTGAGGCTCTGTGGAGCCATTCCCTTTAGGCCTGGCTTTCATTAGCATGGCCCAACAGAGGCAGTGAAGACCATGGGATGGCCACAGAGTCAGCATTACCAGAACTGGCTTCATATCAGGGCCACCTCCTAGAAGCACAGGAGCAGATGTTGCCAATCTTAGCAAGCTCTGCAAACTTAGGTGGCTACCGCCCACACCACGCTTCATGAGGCTCTGAGGGGCAGGATTTGGGTGCACTTAGGATAGGTGCAGGGATCACATTGCCAGAGACCAGAGCTGACCATGCGGGCCCTTCCAACTTGACAGGAGTTGACAGCTTAGGCTCTGGGGGTCCTGCGCCCAGATGGGCCATAACACCTGCAGCATTAGACTTAGAGCCTCCTGGGTGTGGTATCCCAGCAAATGGTAACACACATCACATCACAAAGCCTGGGGTTGAGTATACACTCCTTGTTGTTGCACAGATGAGGAAGCTGAGTCTAGGCAGACTGCGTTCCCCGCCTCAGGCATCAGCTCATGGCAGAGGTGGGTGCTCACTCCTGAGGTACGTGCTGCCCCATGCTATCTCAGGAACTAGGCAGCACATTCTCACTCCTAGGCCTGTGAGCCCCACTGAGATGTGCTGGAGTGCTGGCATCTCACATAAGTACGTCTCAGGCATTGTCCAAGAGGGGCCATCCTACTCACTCTGCCACATGCTCCCAGGAAGGGTTTACGAGTGACTGTCACCGGGCATCTGAGGAGGGAAGAGCCCATCTCTGGTGAGGACCCAGAGCTGTGTGTCTCCCCAGGCCCTGCCTCAAGTGCCAAAGCTGTCAAATGAGCTTCTGGGATCCTGACAGGCCTGAGGGGAGCTGTAAAGGACCCTCTGCCAGAAAATAAATGTCTGAGAGTCAAGGCTTGCCATGGCTGAGTAACTCTCCAGGAACCAGCCTTTGGGTCTGAACCAAACTTTGTTCTGCAAAACACAGAAAGCAAGTCTTCCAGTCACCAGGTTTCCCAGGAGCACTGAAGTACTCGTCTGGAAATGAGTTTGGGTGTGTCTGGAAGACATCTGTTGAGTAAGGACAGATAAGGGTGTACAAGCCACTCCGGCCTCAGCCCGTCTGGTCCCAGGGAGCCTTGTGTATCCAATTAACAGTGGCTTTCATATCCCTTCCTGACCCTGCTTACCATGCCTGACAGCTCTGCTTTGAGTTTGCAGTACCAGCCCCCACCCTTGTGCAAGAACCCCTTCAAGGGTCAAAAGTTGCATTTCAGAAGGGCGAAAAAACAAAACAAAACCAAACCGAACTGTCCATGTTTCAATGTGATGAAATGCTTCTCCAAGCAGTATTGATGGATACAGTCCAATGACTCTTTTAACTGTTTTGGGTAATGTCATCTTAGAAAAATGTGTTATTTTTTTAGCTGTGTTTTGGTGGGAATTTTTGTTTTTGTAATATAATAAAAATCACATGTTCCCATGACTGACTATTGTAACTAACCCATCCCCCAGGCATGAGAGGAGCATCATGGGGATGCTCAGAACAAGCATAGACAGGCAGGAAGCATGTGGGCCTGCACTGGCCCAGCGGCATTCATTTGACTTCTGCACCAGCCCTGCAATAATGCATGTGTCCTGTGGGCAGGAAAGGGGACATCTGGGGACATCACAGACACCCTACATGATGTGTAGTTGGCATGCTAACCTTCTCAGCAGGACGTAGGGAGGAACACTCAGTCTCCTGTTGACTTCACTCTTGATCCACTGTCACTCAGGTCTCCGTGTGGTTCTCAGATTTCTTGTTTCTTAGCCTGTGGACATGTCTTAGCAAAAAGTAAGACTCTAAAAATCCATTCAACTTTGAAGGAGACCTGAGGCTGCTAAGAGTTGGACAAAGTTTAGAATAAGATAAGAAAGGCTGAGGTAAGATCTGGAGAGGGGCCGGCATTTCTCCTCACACCCCACAGCTGCCAGTGCAGAAGCATCAGTCCTGGAGTCTCCATGCTGCCTGCCTTGCTAGGTGAGGCAAGATTAGGCCAGGTGAGACCAAGTGCGTTGCCGTGGTCTGGCAACAATGTTTCACACTGGCTAGGTCCCGCTCTACACAATGGCCACCCTCCTTAGATGCTTCATCGGTCCACTGTGGGGGGCTGAAGGAGATACAATGTATTTCTCAATCCTGCCTGTGAGTGTGAAGCCATGATCTAATGCCTTTGGAGTCATACCATCTGGATTCCCGACTTACTGTGACAAACCACTACAGAGTGTGAAGGCCCCCGGAATTTGGGTTAAAACTCCTAGTGCCGTATGCTCTGTCAGTCATAAGCCTAGTGAAAAAGGTTTAATATGATTGGGAGACCCAATACCTGGGTGAATTTTAGCAGGTCTGAGGCTATGTCATCTCAGGTAGTCTCGGGGATCTATCTAAGAGCTCCCCTCTGGATTTTTGGTTCCCCGAAGGCCTCATAGAAGGGTTTAGCTATTTGGCTGAACTAGATAGTCCAAGTTCACCTACTGTGCCCACAAGGGCCTCTGCTTATTGTCTTCTGGCTGGGGTCCCCATAGTTAAAATGAGACCCTTACTATGTGACTCATGGTCCCAACACCTGGACCTTTTTCAAAGAGATTTGAGCCTCTGAAAGAGATTAGCCTTTTATCTATAAAAGGCCTGCTTCTGTGGAGGGCTGGTTTAGCCCAGGGCTGATCCCAGCCCTGTTCAGCCCTGGGATCAGTCACCACTAGAAGCTGTGGCTCCCTGAAGGCTGCCTCGATCTGGTTAGCAAAGGTCTCAGGCATGAATTGTCCAGCGATGGGTGTGGTTTCAGTGGCCGTAGCAAACTTCAGCCCAGCTTGACAGCCAGTAGGATTCTCAATGGCAATGATAGCCCGAGCTGCAAGCAAAAGCTCCTCCCAGGTCCTCTTCAGATTTATGATGCAGATACCCTCAGTTTCCCTTTTGTAGATGTAGTCCTCTTTCTGAAAGTCAAAGTAGGTGCCATGTAAGTAGGTTTCCACAGCACGGGATTTGAGGACACCACCTCCATCTTCAGGACATCAAAGTCTCTGACATTGTGTTTCCCTTTTAAGTTATGATAGGAATCCCTGGGCAGTGTTGAAAAACTCTGTTTGACTTTTTAACTTCTTGGATCTATAATTGCATGTCTTCCATTAGATGGAGAGGTTTTTAGCTGTCATTTCTTCAAATGACATTTTCCAACCATTTAAAAGGAATCTTCGGGTATCTGGAAGTCTCCTTAAGTCCAACAGGCTTGCTCAAGTCAGGATAAGATCTTTCCTGCCATTCATTTCCCCAATATTCAAAGCAATGCCTAAGCTGAATGTGATGGTGCATGTCTGTTATCCCAGCACCCAGGAAGCAGAGGCCAACAGGTTTGAGGCTAGCCTGGACTACATAGGTGACCCTGTCAAAAACAAAACAAAAGCAATATCCTGAATTGCAGATCAAAAGGTGATCTCCAGAATGAGACCTTCTTGCTGAGAGGAATGAGAAAAAGGAGAAGCCTGGGTTCCTGTTGATTACTTCCTGGTGGCCTGTTTATCTCAGAGGCTGAGTTTGGTGGCACAAACCCAGTAATCACTCAGGAAGCTGAGGCAGGAGAGTCTTGAGTTCTGGGCATGGCTGGGTAACATAGGGAGACAAGACTTACCCAAAGAAGGATTTGTCTCAAGATACTTTGTGTAATGCCAGAATAGCAGGTGGTCTCTCTGAGTTTGGGGAGATGGCTTCTTGCCAGCTGAAGGAAATTCATGGTTTTATCTCCTGTATCCTAGTTGGCTCTAATTGTCCATTTTCAGTAGCCTGGAGCCATCTAAAAGGAAAGCCTTGATTAAGATTGGCCTGTGAGGGTTGTTGTGGAGGGCCTAGTCTCCTAGTGGTGGCTTCACCACAGAAAGCTATAAGCACAAGCCTGTGAGGCAGCAAGCAAACTCCGGGGTTTCTGCTGCAGGTCCCTGCTTGAGTTCACTTTCTAACTTGATAACTCAGAGATAAATATGACCGCAAACTAAAGCAAACCCTGCTTTGCCCAGGTTGCTTTGGGTTGTGGTTTTTTACCACAGCAACAGAAATAAAATTAGAATACCTCCCATGACATTTTAAGGACCCCAAGAGCTTCACAAATGTTACAGCCAAATATAAAATTACAGAATAGATCTTTTTATTTTTGGAGTTGGTTGTTTTTTGGGTAGATTTTAATAAGAAATGGAGCTCATGGCTGTTTACAGTGGCCGAGATACAGACACTGAAGGCTTCCGACAACGAATGTATGGAGAATGAATTTGCTAGACATTCATGGGGTTTTTTTTTTCAGCCATAAACAATGATTAGTGTTTTCAGAAAAATGGGTAAAGATGGAGATAATTGTATTTAGTGAATTAAACCAGTCTCAGAAAGACAAACCCCATCTTCCCTCATTTACATAGACATGACAAATCGTGTATGTCTTTATGACATTAAAGTAGATGTGAAACTGTCCAGGAGGAGAGGGGAGGACAGCAAAGGGGACTGAGGGAGGGAGGAAGAGCTGGGAACCCAGGGTGTGTGCTCCATACTCCATGTGACATGTGAGCAATTATTTCAAAGAAAGGGAAAATGGAATGGGGAATCGTATCCCCAGAAACTGAGGGAAGTCTCACCCCGCTGGCTCTTCTCTGGGTGGTTATTCTGTAATCTCCCAACACAGCTTCTAAGGATTTCTGAGGACAGCTCTGTGCTGTGGTAGCAGTGTTAGGAACAAACCCTGCCCATTTGAGAGACATGCTAGGGACTGGAGAGATGGCTCAGTCATAAAGAGCATGTATTGCTACTCTTACAGAGGCCTCCATGGAAGGCCACACACATACACACACACACCACACGCACACACACACTCACACACACATATATACACACACATACAGGCACATGCACACACACCACACACACATGCACACACACACCACACGCACATGCACACATTCACACACATGCACGCATGCATACACTCATGCACATAAACACACACGCATGCATGCATACTCACACATACAGGCACATGCACACACACCACACACACATGCATACACACACCACACGCACATGCACACATTCACACACATGCACGCATGCATACTCACACATACACCACACACACACAGAGTTAAAAATAAAATAAATACTTTTTTTTTTTTTTAAACATGGTCTCACTAGCTCCGGCTGTCCTGGAACTACTATGTGACCAGGCTGGCCTCCAACTCACCTGCTTCTGTGCCCCAAGAGTTGGGATTAAAGGCGTGTGCCGCCATGCCTGGCTTTAAAATAAATATTTTTATAGAGTCACATATCAGGGCTGAAGAGATGATGCAGACTGGCTAAGAGCAGAGGACTTGAGTTTTGGTTCCCAGGACCCACAAGGTGGGTCTGGGGGTTACGCCGTGGGTCTCAGCGCCACACTGTGGGTCTGGAGGCCACACGGTGGGTCTGGAGGCTGTGCTGCAGGTCTGGGGGCCACAAGGTGAGTCTGGGGGCCATACAGACCTTACCACAACTCCATCTATATGAGATTCAAAGCTACCCTCTGACCTGTACAGGCACCAGATATGCATATATGCTGAATATACACACATGAAGTTAGAACGGTCACACAGCATAAAGCACAAACTCACATATTGTCTGACCTCCCGTGTTTACTCTGGTCTTTTAAGTTTGGCCTAACTGCAAACTTGCAGTCACGACAACACTCAGACTTCCAGTTCAATTGCAGAAATACGAAGTGACCATTGATACAGAGTCTCGATCGATTGCTATAATAGAAGACTTTACCTTGGGACAGAAATTTCAACTTAATAAATGATTCAGAAGTCCAGCCTTGTTATTTCAAGGGACAATTAATGAGCTATGTGTGGGACTGGCTTAAATGCAGCCAGGTGGCACTGGAAGTTTCATTTAATGATGCAACAGTCCCTGGTGGCCAGCACTGTTTTGTCTTGGGTCCTTACCACTGCTTACCAAACTCTCCCCAGGCACTCTGGAAGGAAGAATAGCCATTGCAGGCAGGCAGACCCAGGCACCAAGTGAGTGCAGCACCGGTGCCTTGTGCAGTTCCTCACCACAGAGCAGCAGCCTGGTGTTTCAGGAATCTCATTAATAAAACTTGGTCGGAACATCAGATCCCTAAACTGTCTATTTTTGCTGTCTTTGCTGCAAAGCTAGTTTTTCAAAGGTATAAATTGGTAGGAATAGTTGTCTATGGATCAAGGCAAGCCCCCTAGGAGGAGACACATCACCTGGAGAGAGACTGTAGGTCCAGAGAAGAGACTCCAAAGTAGAGATGGAAGGCTCCTGGGGACAGGTGCACCTGAACAGGCCAGAACTTGCCTCTGAGGGACAGGAGTCCCACCCCCTAGCGAAGAGCCACGTACAACATCCTTAGCCCTGGCTAAGGACCTGTTCCTCAAATGTGGTTCTCCCCACCCTGCAGCTTTCCCCACTTCTGGATCTGGGTCACCCGATTGGAGTCTTGTGAGCTGGGATAGGCTGGGGATAGCTAGAGGCCCACAGCCCTTATCAAGTCTCAAACCACCACCTCCCCAGGATGCCTAGGCCTTGGTGACCCCTCCCCCTAGGCCATAGGAGAGGGGGCTTCTTATAAGGCAGAGATCTCCTGGCCCCTGCCTGGGCTGGGACCCACCCCAAGGGCTCTGTCATCACCTATTCACAGGAGCAGAAGAAAAGCTTCAAAACTAGTCTGAGGCTAGCCCTTTATTAGGCACAGCTTCCTAAGGCTTTAATAATGAGGAAGAGAAGGTCCAAAAGGCCAAGTTAAGGAAGAGAAGAGAGTTTGTGGCAAGCTCAGCCTGCAGCTGCAGCTCGTGCCTCATACCCGCCCATCAGGAAATCCTACCAACTCCAATCTGATGGCCACCTGGTCCAGGCTCAGAGAACTAACCCAGCCTCGAGATGAATCTTCTCCAGCTAACGTGGTCAGCCAGAATACTTCAGCTGTCATTGCCCAAAGCAAACAGGGGACAAGCATCTCCTAGATCCACATCCAGACTGCAAAATAAAGACAAATTGGAAGTGAAAATACCCCTCTTTTGCTGGAGACAGCATACCATGACAGGGACTGACAGCAGGAGACTGGGATGGAGACATCTCAGAAGCCCACAGCAGGGCAGCTCCTTGTAAAGAAAGGATGTTGTCTGGGACCCTGAGAAGGTCTTTGGATGTGATCCCTTGCTAGAGCAGCCATGTTGCTGGATTAAAACTTCTCTACAAAAAAACACAAGAAATTACTTTTACATCTTGGTTTTTGAAACATTCACAAAGCAAAAAGTGTAGCTTTATCTTTTGATAAATGTAATGTACATAGATCTAATACTTTTTAACAAAAAAGATTTATTTGTTATATGTACACAGTCTGTCTTCAGACACTTTTTCTTTCACTCCAAGCCCGCTGGCTCTGGCCCAGCTTGCAGTAGCTTTCTTCAGACACCCCAGAAGAGGGTATCATTCTCATTACAGATGGCTGTGAGCTATCGTATGGTTGCTGGGATTTGAACTCACAACCTTCACAAGAGCAATCGGAGCTTTTAACCGCTGAGCCATCTCTCCGATACTTAAAAGAACAGCATAAAGAACAGAGGCGTGGCTGGGTGTAGTGCCACACCCTTGTGATTCTTGTACCCAAGGAGGCTGAGGCAGGAGAATCTCTAGTTTGAAGTAAGCTTGACCTACACAGAGACCCTGACTTGATAAAATTGAGAGGGGAATTAAGGATTTATTTGATAGAAAGTAGCGCAATCTTTTTGTTGTTGTTTGTTTTACTAGACAAGGTCTCTCTGGATAGCTCTGGCTATCCTGAACATGGAACTCACTCTGTAGACCAGACTGGCCTTGAACTCACAGAGATCCACCTGCCTCTGCCTCCCATGTACCTGGATTAAAGGTGCATCCCACCACCTGGCTGCAGGTGGTATGCTCTTAAGTTAAGAAGTCAAAGATACACCTTGTGCATCAGGGCTGGCATCAGCTGCTCCTGCAGAGTGCAAGGCTTTATATAGGGGCTCAGAGGAAGTGAGATGGAACTCTGTAGTATGTTCAGCAAAACCAAGGAAAAGGAAAGAGACAGAAGAGAAAACAAGCAATGTAATAGTGGCCAAAATCAGCCTCATTGGGAATAACACCAACTATCAACCCATGGAATCTGCCAAAATGCCTGTATGTGGGGGCATAAGCACAGGCTAGACCCAGCCTCGTGTTACTCATGAGAAAGGCACTTTGTTTTAATTTTGATTTTTAAAAAGGATCTTTGTGTTATATACGTGCCTATTTTTGTCTGGAGATGTGTAAGGGCATCACGTGTGTGCAGTGCTCATGGACACCAGAAGAGGGCGCCAGATCTTCTGGGACTGTAGTTATTGGATGGTTGTGAGTCATCACGGGGGTCCTGAACCCAAGTCCTCTGTGAGATAAAGTAGTGATCTTCACTGAGGTGTAGTTTCTAACCTGTGATATGCACAAGTTGAGAATGAGTAGACAGGTAGACAGACTGTGAAATGGCAAATATGTCCTGTAAGATAGACTGTGTGTGTGTGTCTCTGTGTGTGTGTGTCTGTGTATGTGTGGGTGTCTGTGGGTGTGTGTCTGTATGTGTTTCTGTTTTATGTGTGTGTGTATTTGTGTGTGTGTCTGTGTATGTGTGGGTGTCTGTGGGTGTGTGTCTGAATGTGTTTCTGTTTTATGTGTGTGTGTGTGTCTGTGTGTGTCTCTGTGTGTCACAGGCTTACAGGCTGTGGTCAACATAGTGCAACAATGGCTGTCTTCCAACAGAAAGACCAAGGATCCAGGAGTTGTTCAGTCCATAAAACTGGATGTCTCAGCAGTTCCCATCTGCTGCTGGAGCACCAGAGGGGTCCTGGAGAGCTTTTGGTCATCAGTCTGTGTTGGAACCTGATGAAGAGGTAAATTATACCAGTGAGGGATGCCTTAACAACAGGAAACATAGACTTGTTAGTGAGAGTGAAGGCAAGCAGGCAACAGGCAAGAGCTTCCTTCTTCTATGTTCTTTCCTGTGGGCTGCCACCACCAGAAGGTATGGCCCAGATTTAGGGTGGCTCTTCCCACCTTAAAGTATCCAATCCAGAAAATCCCTAACAGGCATACCCTCCTGCTGGGGTTTAGTTGATTCTGAGGGTGGTCATGCCCAGATGTTCCAGACTGGCCATTACATGCAGAAAGCCAAATAAGTGCATATTTTCTCCCATGTGTGGATCCTGGATTTTATGTATAGATCCATAAACTTATTTAATGTACACATGAAGAGATTGTAGAAATGAGTCTATCTGGGTAGCGGGAGAGGGCTAGCCAAAAGGGGGGTGGGGTGAGGGCACAAGGCTGAAAGCTGTGAGAAATCAAATGTGGGAGTGGAGAAATGGCCGGTGATTAAGAGTATTGACTGATCTTAATTTGATTCCCAGAATCCACATGTCAGCTCATAACCACCTGGTACTTCAGGTCCAGGGGATTGGATGCTCTCTTCTGACCTCATCGTGATGTATGTAAACAGGGCACAGACATACACACAGGCAAAACACTCATATACCTGTTTTTAAATTAAAGAAAAAAATCTGACTCATTGTCAAAGATGTGCTGAGCCAGGTTTAGTCCAGTACAGATGACCTGAACGCACTCAGACAGACCCCTGGTAATTTCTGCTGGTCTAGCTATCTGACCCCCAAACTGCTAAGCTATGTCTGCCAAACTAGTAGTTTAGAGAAGAGAATTACTCACGGCTGAGCTTTTCTTGCAAGTCTGGTGAGTTTTACAGTAAACAGGATGTAGGATGTAGAACACAGCTTTGGGTTGGGAAAACCCAACAGACGTGGTAGAGGGTGACTGTTGGCTGCATGGCTGTATCAAGATGAGGCCACCTTCCCAGCCACCGGCTGTCAGAAACTCATTGATGTGAGCAGTCAACGCAGCTTTGTATGGTGTGTCAGAAGCACACAGCTGCAGAAGTAACTGCTGGTTCTCTGGGTGAAGAGTGGAAGGGTTTATGGGGTCCAGTCAGTGGTGGAAACACAAGCAAGATTTTTCCATGAAGCAAAGGGGCATTCTTATAGACTGGGGAGAACTGGAGAGAGTTAGCGCACAAGTCTGTTTGTGGATGCCAATCTAAGTGTTCTCAACTTGGTGAGGAGAAAGAGAGAGGGGAGAGAGAGAGAGAGAAAGAGAGAGAGAGAGAGAGAGAGAGAGAGAGGTTTGAAATTTTCTGAAAGCTTTTTAATCTCTCTGAAGAAGATGATAACCACCAATCTGTTGTCAGAAGCCCTTAAACACAGAGGACAAGAAGCCCAGGACTAAAGTGCCCAAGATTCAGCATCCCTGTGTCTTGCAACACAAATGTATTGCCCTGAAGAAACATGCTAAAAAAAGATGAGGCGCAGAATTCTCTAAACGTTCGTTGAGGAAATTAAGGGAGGGGATTGTCAGGAGATGCAGGCTGTCCTTGCTGAGAGCTTCTAAGGCTGAGCTCAGTAATGTTTTAGTAAATATTTATTCTCAGATCGGGGTTTCTACCCTGCCTTTGATCAGTTCCCAGATAAAAGACACACAACTTTTATGTTTATAATAAGACTTTAATGCACTAGAGCTGGGCAGCTATCAACCCTCTAAGCTATTAGATCTCTTTCCTATCAATAACCCTGAGTTATAATTTGCTATGTTCCATCAGGGCCACTCTTAACTCCAGCCCTCAGGGCCATGTTTTCATGACTCACATACCACAGTGGCAACTTCTCCTCTCTCCACCTTCTCCTCTTTCTCCTCATGGTCCCACCTCCGTCCCCAAGCCTGGGAACCAAAAACCCACGTATATCTCTTCTGCTCAGCTATAGGCTATAGGCATCTTTATTTACCAATCAGGAATAACTTGGGGGTGGAGGCAGGGTTACATAGCGTCACATGAATCTGTGTGCAGATTCTCCTGTCCCTGGGGGCAACCAGGCGTGGGGGGCTAGTATTTAGCATTACAATACATAGCACAAGACCGAACCTCAGCACAGTAAAAATAAGTCTTTAATAGGAATAAATAAATAATCACACCTTGAAAGGAAATGGATGACCCGCACGACTGAACTCCCTCCGCTACTAGAAAAGGATCTTGTCAGTCTGGGCTGACTCTCATCTTTGCAAAATAAAACAAGCAGGGTAGATGTCACTCCTCTGAGTCTCCATTGCTCTCACTGTGAAGTGCAGATAATCGTTCCTCATGGTCCTGTCTGTGTGGACAGTGGATATACACCAATAAAATAAAAGAAAATTACTACTCCTGCACCCCCGACAAACTTGAGAGGGGGATTCCCTGCTCTGGGGTCAGACCGTTTCTCTTACTCTTGTGACATTATGAGATTTAGTGGGAATAGAACTTGGGCCTGCTTCCAGATCCTTTCCCTAAATAGCAGATAATTGAGAAGGGTATGACCCTGCCCTGTTTCTATGGAGACATCTGTGATGCCACACACTGCTCTTGGGAGCCTTGGAAGCCTGTCTTTTCTTGCTTGGACCGCTCTGAAAAGTCAAGCTAAGATTGTCTTCCCTTCCATAAGGGGAGCTGTGCACAGGTTATTCAGGGACTTTGGTTCTGTCTTCTCAATGAAGCAGGAGAGCTTACCTCAGGAATGCAGCTCAACATCCCCCAAGATCAGCAAGGGCATAGCGATGCTTCAGAGCATAGCCAGCCGGGGTTGGAGCACACAGAACTCAGAGAAGAAACCACAAAATACCTATCAAAGCCTCAGCAAGTCAACCCAGGCCATTGGATGCCTCTACTGCAAAGAGGTACAGTTTGGGTAGTGTGCTTCTAACTACTGGCTATGGTCTTTCCTCTCCTTGCCAAAGGGCCATGGGAGCTGTCAGCCAACAGAGCTTGGTACAGGCCTGGTGGCAAGCTGCCCCCAGGAGGCCTGAGGACTGCAACTTCTGGTAGGGCAGAGCCCTGGCTGTCCTCGACCAGCTTCCTGAAGGACCTGTCAGGGAGGTAGCTCTATTAGCATAGCTAGCTTCCTCCCCTGCAGACCTCGGTCTGAACTGCCAAGCCCAAAGTAGGAAGTCAACTGGAACAGAGCAAAGAGACCCAATCTGTCCTAATGGTCAGAGAGGAAGGTCAAAGGGTGAAAAGAGAAGCCCAGAGTCACCTGAGCCAACCATTCACCAGAGGAGCCAGGAGTGGTGACTCCCTAGGCAGGCTCCGTGACTTCCTAGTTGGGTGCTGAAAACCCAGCCAGGGGTTGTCTCTAATGCGGGGCTCCTGGTGTGCTTTCCAACTGGCCAGGAAAGGAGCATTTCATTACCACAAACCACAGCATAGACAGGACTCCTGCAGCCATACCGAAGGCACATCCAAGTATTTGCTCTCACTTCTTCTCCTGCCAGAACCAGATCAAGAAACTCAGCAAACATAATGGCTTTGTGTCCGAAATGGAAGACATGAGAAAAGCCTTCCTCATGCGTCCTGGATGCCCCCAGTTCAGTACCAGGACTACATCCGTGTCTCACATGGGTAAGACCTCCCCTGCTGAGTCTGGGGGATGACCAATCTGAAGGAGAGATGTGAGAGAACAGTTTTATCCCATTCACCATTCTACCTGTTTTGTTGCTACGAGGGCAGTCAGAGCAAAGGCTGCACCCTAACCTTTTGGCTCCCTGATCTGCTTTTGCTCCATATCCTGACACCAGCTTGGAGACATGACTGTGAAGCTCAGGAGTAGCCAGGCACAGTAGCAGCCAGGCACAGGAGTAGCCAGGCACATGCTCCAGTCCCCAGCAAAGGGAACTGTGGGATTGTTGGGGGTAAGCCGAAGGGCCACAAGGTCCAGGCTGCAGGGTCTGTCTGTACATCCTGTCACTGGGCACCACCTTTGGTCTGCTCAGAGGATACGTTATGATCAGAGGGGTGAGAAGACAGAGCATGTGTGATTCAGACTCACATGTTCATTGGAGGACTCACTTGTTTAAAGATCACATGACAGCCTCTACCCTAGAGATCCTGGGACAGAGAGGACTTCTTGTCACCTCTTGGCACCTTGCCCATTCCAGGTTCTGCCACCATGATTGATCTTCCTGGTACCAGCTCTGGAGTTTTGAAGATGACTGAGGACCATCTCCTAGGCAGGCTGGGC
The DNA here is from genome assembly GCA_019843965.1 of Rhynchomys soricoides. Classification (NCBI taxonomy): domain Eukaryota; kingdom Metazoa; phylum Chordata; class Mammalia; order Rodentia; family Muridae; genus Rhynchomys; species Rhynchomys soricoides. Next base: position 695,504 of record JADRCH010000171.1, on the reverse strand, counting down.
TCTGCCACCAGTGTGGATGGTAAGGACATCCTGGAGGCCTCTGCCTGCAACTTCTAGGGCCCTGGGCAATAAAGCTGCTCCCAGATATACCTGCTGTGATTTTATGTAACCCTTCCCAGTATTGCCTGCCCCTCAAACGCTCTGAGACACAGGCTACCCAGATCCAGGCCTCCAGGGGAAGACGCTAGCATTCTTCCTTGCCTTTGACTGAACTGCAGTTGAAGGCTGCATTCTCTACCTTCTCTGTATCACTTGCTTCCAGGCCCCAGGGCCCCACCTCCTTGAATAGAAAAATAGGCTTTCATTGGCCAGAAAGTGAGATAGACATGGTAATTTCAGACAATGGCCTGTAATGAACAACTCTCTCCAAGTTTAAGAAGATGAAGAACCCCAAAGTCTAAAACAAAACTCTGGGGTTCAAGGGGACTGGGTCATGGGTAAGCAAGGGTAGCAGCAAATGGTTTTCTGTCCTGACTCCTGGACTCTGAGTACATGCTAGGTGGGGGTGGGATCTGAGTCTATGTTAGGTGGGGGTGGGTAGATGTTGTGGTCCCAGGGGCAGCCTCCTGGGCCTTTCTACATAGGCTTCTGGTGGAGGAAACAGACCGTATTTTAAGATTTTAATTTGGCAATGGGAGATAGCTCTCTGGACAGATGCTGGCTTCCGATGGAGGATGGGAAGGGTGGATGCTACCAGGGAAGATTTCACAGCAGATCCACAGGGAAGAATCCAACCTCCCTAGCCCTTGCTCCTCTGCTTCCTCTATAGGGCAGTTCTTTCCGTTCAGCAAGAGTGCTTGCGAGCTCAGCTATCCACAGAAGAGGAGTGATCCCCCAGCCCAGAGTCCCACCGGCAGTCCCACGGTGGTCAAGAAGTCCCAGAGGACGAGAATGCCCTGGTATATCTCAGTCATCCATGAGAAGGTAGGGTCCCAGGATGTCCTCTTGTCCTGGTCACCATGGGTATCTAGAGAGCTGTGGTTTAAAACAACTCCCAGACACCCTACGTCTGCTGCTAGGAATCCAGTGATTGACAGCCACCCTCCCTTACCCCTACTGTGCATGCTTAGGGACATGCACTGTGCTTCCTTCCTTGTCCCAGTGTGTGGTATTTTAACCGGACACTGGACTCATTAATGTGTGCAGCCATCAACCATTCTGTACACCTTCAGCCCAGAAGTCTCTGTGAGCGTGAGGTCTAACAATCTGAGTGACGAAGGCTAGCAAATGCCCAGAGGTTTGTGTACAAGCCAGCACAGGCTGGTGGGATCTCTCCTTAAAAGAAAAAAAAAAAGATGCTTCTGAGAGTTGAGCCCATAATTTACTTGTCTGAGACTTCGGTTGTTGGAATTTGGCATCTGAGTTTCTCTAGCCTTGTTTTAAGAAGACAAAAAATCAATCAATCAATCAATCAATCAATCAGAAGCACTTAATCTAGGCTTTGGAAGACTCTAGGTTATCAGTAATGCATCTGTCCTATCTTTTTGCTTTCTGGAGCTCAAATTCTGAGTGTGCTTACAGCCCCAACACCTTCTATCACTCACTTGTTCTGAGACTGATATGCTCAGGCTGGCTTTGAACTTACTCTACAGCGCAGGCAGGCCTTGAATTCACCATCCTCCTGCCTCAGCTTCTCAAGTAAGTTGAGATTCCACACTTACAAAGTTTTAATAAGTCACAGGTTCCATTTTTTCTACAAGATGGGTGTTTCACCTTGTCATCTTCTGTGGCTCCTGCAGGGACAGCCTCCTCATTCCTGGCATCCCTGAGTCCAGTCATGTCTCTCTCTGGTCAGCTGCTTTCTCTGTGGTAGGCCTTCTCTTAGCTCCAGGTTGTGCTGATTTTCTCAAATGTATTGCTCAATACATATGTGTGTGTGTGTATGTATATATGTATAGGTGTGTATATGTATATACGTATATATGTATATATGTGTATATATGTATATGTGTATATATGTATATATTATATATGTGCATGTGTGTGTATATGTATATATGTGTATGTATATGTATATATGTGTTTATAAGTATATATATGTATATGTGTATATATATGTATATATGTGTATATATATGTATATATGTGTATATATTACAAATTCATGCATTCATGCACATGTGTGCAGGTGCATGTGTGTGTAAAGAACCTTGGGTGTTGTTTTGAGGGTGCTCTCTGCCTTGTTTTTTGAGACAGGGTCTCTTACTGAGTAGACTAGGCTAGCCCTAAGAATCTGCCCGTGTCTGTCATTGAGGTGCTAGGATGTAAGTGTGCGCCCCCTCTGGCTTTTTTTTTTTTTAATGTTGAGTTAACTGTAAATTATTGGCTTTAATAGCATAAGATGGGTTTTCATTTTTATTCCTTTTAATAAATTATTTTTGTGCACGCGAGTGTTTTGTCTGCATGTGTGTCTGTGTTCCGTGGATAGTGCCTATGGAGTATAGAAAAGATGTCAGATCCCCTGGAACTGGAGTTACAGATGGTTGTGAGCCATCATGTAGGTGCTTTAAATAAACCCTGGTCCTCTGGGAAAGCAACCAGTGTTCTTAACCACTGAGACATCTCCCCAACCCCAACGCCTATTTTATGTGGGTTCCAGAAATCAAACTCAAGTACTTTACTGGCTGAGCATCTCCTCAGCTCCTATCCCTCCCTCCTTCTTTCCTTCCTTCCTTTCCTTCCTTCTTTCTCTCTTTCCTTCCTCCTTCCTCCCCTTCCCCTCCCCTCCCTTCTCCTCTTCCCCCCTCTGTCCCTCTAAGACAGATAAAGCTCATTGTGCTGAGAACTTGGTCTTGGGCGTCCTGAGCAAATCTCCCTTTCCCTTCAGGATCATTCTCTGCTCCTCATGGGAGAAGAGCTCCAGCGTTTCTCAGAGATGGAGACCCAGATGCAGAAGAAAGATCAGGAGATCCTGATGCTCCAGAAGGAGAAGGAGGCCCTGAAGAAGCAGCTGAAGAACCTTCTCAGAAGCAAAGGCACAGAAACCTCTTCAGCTTCCATCAGGATGGTGAGCCTTCCTGCAGGCAGCCTATAGAATCATTGAGGTGTCCGCAAGAGCAGAGGGCTCTGTGGCCTCTGTTCTTTCAGGTCTGGCCCAAGAGCTGGGTGAGGCAGGGCCATATGGGTGGGAATGGTCTCTTGATTGGTCTGAGACTTGATATCTTTCATACCTGATGATGCAGCCTGCACTTAATTGGGGGCAGACATAAAGTGGGAGCAGGGAGGAACCTGGGGACCTTGGGAGAAACTGCCCATGCAGATACCTGAGGCAGAACAAACAGGACTGCTCCCCCATTCCCGCAAGGGCTCTTACACAGGCGTGAGAGGACAGGGCAGCCAGGCGAGCCATAAATGATCATGGTGCCAAGAGTGTACTGAAACCAGAGCCCTGCTGTTCCGCAGGGCTGCTCCTCCGCTGACCACTCTTCTGGAGAGTACCACTTCCTTACCCTCTCCTGAGGCCATCCATCTGTAGTTAGAGAGACAGATGTTTCCCTCTGAGGGGATGAAGGAGGAGGGGGGACCTCCCCCAGGGCTTTTGTGGGAGCAGTTGGAGATCCCGAGGTTCACAGCAGCATCTGATAGGACCGGTCCTTTGAGATGCCTTTGAAGCTGGGAAGGATGAGCATGCTGAAGACCATCTACAAAGAAGAGGATGAGCTACAGCGATGGATGCAGGTGTAGAGCCAGCTGAAGGCCTGGGCTTTCACTCTCTCATCCTGCTAGGGGAGAACGGGTGCTAGGAGGCCCCAGCCCAGTCTGTGGTGGCCCCCACACCAAGTGCAGATTCGGGCAGTGGATGAGCTCAATGCCCCTCCCCACCAAGAGTGCAGGCCGGTTGTGTCCTGATAGGAGACAGACAAACTGGGCTGCTTCCTAGTGTTGGGATCTCTCTCCTGTACCTGGAGGCATCTGTGTTCATGGCCCTTTTCTCTCTGCCTCCCTCACCCCCAGATGCAGGAGGAATATAACTTGGCAGAGAGCAGCAAGGACCTACACACGGAACCAGGAAGCATTGTAGAGGATAAAAGCCCCGAGGGGCCACCCGAAGAGGCTGCATCTGCCAAACTCAGGGCCAGCCAGAGCAAAACTGGGACTCTGCTGGAGGTGAGCCCTGAGGAGGAGGAAGAGCTATCGGTGGATGAGGAAGAGGAATCATGGGAGCTGAGGGAGGAGGAGGAACATCGCCCGAAGAGGTTATACTCCATGACAGAGTCTTTTGAGGAAGAACTGATGGCCCAGCTGGAGGAATATGAGCGGATGTTGATGGACTTCCAGAGTGAACTGGAATTCACTAGGTCCAGATATTCCCTGGCCACAGGTAGGGACAAGGGGCCAATGCAGTGGGCTGTGGGTGCTCATGTCTGCCAACTGCAAGAGAAGCAGGGGATGCAGCTTCCTCTCCACCAGGGAGGTCCATCAGTCATTCAGACAAGCCACTCAGAGCCAGGGGCTAACCGTTGGTCCTCACTCTCTGGCCCTGCCTGTCTGCTCCTTTACTCTTAGGGGCCATCACATCTTTACAGCGGCAAACAGACTTCCAAGAATCTCAGCTGCGAAAGGTCACCACGGAAAACGAGCTGCTGGAGAAGGAACTCTGGGAACGGAAGCAGCAGATACAAGACATGACAGAGAAGGTGGTGTGCTCATGCAACCAGCAGCCGTACTAGCCCGTCTCAGTGAGCACAGCCAGCAGAGCCCAGTGGGCCCAGCAGCTCGGGGAGCATGGCTTTCCCTGGGAACAAAGATTCCAGGCTCAGGGCACCAGCTGGTGGCAACAGAGCCAAGATTCCTACCTGGGTTTGTGGACAGCCAGAAGCCATATGCACAACCACAGCCCTGCTGTTCTTTGGCCTAAAATATGTGTCCCTTTGTCCTGTGCTGTGGTAACCCTTCCAAAACATTTGCTGGTCCCTGAGTGTCAGGGCTAACTAGCCACTTTCAGAGGATGCTCACCTACGGGGCTCACTCACGCTTCTGTTACCAGTGCCCAAGATAGATCTGGTTATGAATTGGTTTGTGTTTTCTACCCCCAAGCTATTCCACAAGTGCTTCCCTCTCATACACCCCCTCTCACAACAAAGACTTCTAAGTCTTCTAGAAAATTCTTCAGGAAAGTCTACTGAGGCATCAGATAATGCTCCTGGAAGAGTCATCTTCATTGCATCATCAGCGAATGTCTGCCTCTTTCTCCGGTTCCTCACCAGCCTTGCACGGGCAGACATCCCTCTCCTCATCCTTGCTTCCTTGCATCATCTTACCTCAACTTGAGTGAGGGCCATGTTTGTGCACATCCTGGCAGCCGTTCCTTGAGACACACATGAGTTTCACTAAACAAATACCGAGGCTAGTGTTCTGATCTTAAGCTTCTGTACCCAGGTTCTTCTCTTGCTTGATGAGGGCCTGATGTCTTTTGGGTAGAACATTTAGAGAAGGTTTTTTTTGTTTTCTTTTTTTGAAAGAAGTATGTCTGCAAAGCTTCAGGGATACAAGCTACCTGAAAACGCCTTGATTCTGCACACTGATAAGCGTCAGGTCCCACCTGCTATGAAGGTGAAGGGATTGCTCTTGTAGCTTATAGACTTGCTGGTAGGAAGCCCAAGGTCAAAAAGCCCATGTCTTGAAGGTTATCTGTTAGAAAGCTGTGAGATCCTCTCTGTCCAGGGTGTCCTGAAACTGCACACAGTTGTTCCTTTTTTAATATATACATATATATATATTTTGGGGTATTTTTAAAATGTGTGTGTGTTTTAAGATTTATCCTTTCTTTATTCACTTATTTTTAATTTATATGAGTACCCTGTAGCTGTCTTCAGACACACCAGAAGAGGGCATCTGATCCCATTACCGATGGCTGTGAGCCACCACGTGGTTGCTGGGAATTGAACTCAGGACCTCTAGAAGAGCAGTCGGTGCTCTTACCCGTTGAGCCATCTCTCCAGCCCTATTTTTGGAGTATTGACTGGTGTTTTGCCTGTATGTTTGTCTGTGTGAAGGTGTAAGATCCCCTGGAATCGGGATACAGACAGTTGTGAGCTGCCACATGGGTGCTGGGAATTGAACCCTGGTCTTCTGGAAGAGCAGCCAGTGCCCTTAACCGCTAAGCCATCTCTCCAGTCCCTATTTTTCCCCCCTACATAACATTTCTGTTGATTCTCTGGGAGTTTCACAACATGCACCCCAATCACAATCCCTTCCCAGTCTTTCCACATCTGCCTGCCTCATGACCTCTCTCCCCCCAAAAAGAAGTAAAGATAAAAAATAATTTTAAAAGAGGAAAAGAAAATAAGTCCATTTTGTGTTATCTATCTCTTTGGAGCATGGTCAAAATTCTTAGCGACCTGTCCCTTAGATAGACCAGAGTCCCTCCCCTCTCACACTGACTTGCCCTTATTAGCCTAGTGTGTCACCGCATACTGTAGAGGGACTCCGTGGCCTTCGGGACATGTATCCTACGTTCTAGAATCTTTGTTTGCACCACTGTGCATGTCTTTGTTCTAGTCTCTTTTCTGTTGCTCTGATACAACCTCTTGACAGAAAGCAGCTTGGGGACTAAAGGTTCGTTTTCGCTCACAAGTGAGTGAATCCAGGTCACAATCCCTCATGGCAGCGAAGTCAAGGCTGGGACCAGAAGCAGCTAAAAATCCACAGTCAAGAGCAGAGAGGATGAATGCTTGCATGCTCAAAGCTCAGAGAGCAGCGTTGCACAGTCCAGGGCCCCGGCCAGGGAAGGGAGCTGTCCACTTTTAGGCTTGGCCTTTCCCATATAAATTAACCATCAAGACAATCTCTCTACTGTCATGCCCACAGACCAACATTGTCTCTGTTATTTCTGTTAAACTTGCTGCCCCAGGGCTGCCTGGAACATGGTACTATGCAGGTGACTACATTGTGATCCCAGCAGAGTGGCTGCCTGGAGTTTTCTTAGAGTCTCGTCTAGTCTTTGAGGGTAGTCAAGGTTCCGTGAAAGCTAGAGAGCTAGAAGCCTGTCTTAGTTACAAGTAAAGGTTTCCTGCTTGGGTTCTGGGCCTGCAGGCAGGAGGTTGAGAGTGTCCACAGTTCAGCACACAATGCTGTAACATTGTGTAACAGCTGGCCACTGACCACCATTCCTCTCTGACGTTTACAGAACACTGAGTATGAACAGTACCGTCTTTGGCCTCCCTGTGAACGGTCTGGCTTTCTTGGATCTGTAATGTTGGACACCAATACTCTGCTTCCTGTGTCCCTGGGCCCTCTCTCTTCTTCCACATTTTCCTAGCAGAACTCTACAGTGTTCATTCCTGGGAGGACCAGGGAGGCAGGTCCGTTGTCTGTGCTTAATCTTCCCTGGACCTGGGACCCAGGCTGACTCCACTGTCTGCCCTGCAGTTCTCCAACCTCCGGGAGGGAAAGAAGCATCAGGAAATAACAGGACTCATCGAAAAGGAGAACCTGATCCTCCGACAGGTGATGGCCTGGGCATCGCTGACGACTGGGTTGGGTTGCAGGAACCTGAGGTTCGTTACCTCCACCTTTTGGGAAGAGATGTTAAGGGTGACTAATGCTCTGCCCCTCCCGGTTCTCCCCAGCAAGTGGCAGACTTGAAGACGGAGCTAGTCAACAGTGAGCAGGCCATCAAAGAGCTGAACACCCAAACCAAAGAGCTGAAGGATCAGGTCAACACCGACAAGGACCACCTAAGGCGGTGGAAGGAGTTACACGATGACCTACAGGCACGGAACGAGATGATCCAACAGGCAGAGCAACAGACGAATGTGGTCCTGGAGGCCACCCAGGCCAGGGTAATGCCCACCCTCGTAGACCATGTGCCCAGCAGACAAGGGCTCTGGCTCATCCTGACTCCAATCACAATCGCAGTGTAGAGCTGAAGTTCGGCAAGCTGTGGAGGAGGGAGTGAAAGCTCATGGAACATTCTGGAAACACAGAGGGCAAAGGCCAGCACTGTTTATAGAGAAAGCAGGCCTTGGGGTCAGCTAGAGAAAAAGGCCTGAGGAAGTGTGATTGAGTCCATGTCTGCCCCTCATCCTCCCACCTCCCTCCTGTGTATCCCCAGTATGTCTCCCTTCCTGCGTTTCTCTCTCTTTCTTTTTTAAAGATTTATTTTTATTTTATGTATATGAGTACACTGTTGCTGTCTTCAGACACACCAGAAGAGGGTGCCAAATCCCATTACAGATGGTTGTGAGCCACCATGTGGTTGCTGGGAATTGAACCCAGGACCTCTGGAAGAGCAATCAGTGCTCTTGACCGCTGAGCCATCTCTCCAGCCCAGCTTTTCTCTTTTCTAAATTGATTTTTTAAATAACCCACTGGGTCCCATTGGTCCTGCCCATATGTGAATGATGCGGGTTCCCACACCAGGGCATGAACAACCTGGCATTAACTGCCAATAGCTCCTGGGCTGAGGTCAGGGGGAGCTCAGGAGCCCATTCTGCTCCGCACTGGAATCACAAAGGAAACCCTGTGCATGTGCATGTGTGCATAGGCATATGTGAATGCAGATGCCTGCAGAGGCTAGACGCTTCGGATTCCTGGGCTCTGGTTGTAAAGTGCCCTGCCCCCATCGTGGATGCTGAGATCTTGTAATCCGTGGTGGTGTGAATGAGAATGGCCCTCATAGGTTCATGTGTTTAAATACTTGGTCCCCAGTGGATGGAGCTTGCTTGGGAAGGGTTAGGGAATGTGGCCTTAGGATGATGGGCTTTGAGGTTTGAAAAGACTCAGAACCGTCCCTGGTATCTCGCTCTCTGCCTCCTACACATGGGTCAAGATGTAAGGTCTTCTGTACGTATGCTGTTCCGTCATGGACGTCGGCTCTGTAAACCCTACAGTCAAACGAGCACTTCCTTTTTGCCTTGGTCATAGTCTTATCGCAGCAATAGTAAAAGTAACCAGACAGACTTGATCTCAGGTCCTCTGCAGGAGTATGACAGGCTCTTAATTGCCGAGCCACCTCGCCTGTCACTGTCTATGCTAGATTGTTTAGCTGGCTTGGTCTTGTGCACGTGACCATGGCTGCCGTGTGGTCATATACCCGATGGCCGTTCATATCCAGAGGGAAGCTTCTCAGCTCCCCTCCCCATCCTCCGACTCCCACATCCCTTCCCCCTTGATTGTTCCTGAACCTTGAGGGTGGAGGAGATCTTCTTACTATCCCCGCTGGAGAGGGGAGCTGGAGCAGAGAGGACAGACAACCCAGACCTGCTTGTGGGTGAACTGGGCCCAGATCTTGCTGTCTTGAACTGCTGCAGTGCCCTGACTTAGGGCCAGAGAAGTGTCTGTGAGGGACTCGGGCTGGATGAGAAACTCAGTTCAGAGCTGATCTTATTCAGAGTCCGGAATGAAGCTAAAAGGGAAGGCTGTGTGCAGGTACAAGCTTTAGACAGATCTCTCCCTCTCACCCACCCATGTACCAGGGTAGGTGGCGTAACCCAGCTCTGTCCTCTGTCCTGCTCTGGTCATCTCTCCTGGCCAGCTGGTGTCTGTTAGGACATTCCATTGTAGTCTTAGGGACAGCACTGGCTTAGAGAAGGTGTGTCTTGTATCATTTGCTAGTGTGTGTGGACTTGGTAGAGACTGTAATGTTGAGTTGACAAAAATTCTGAGTCAGTGGTCTGCAGGACACAGTGCTGATAGGTGAGGCTCCTTTGGGGAGGGAAACTGAGGCTGGATACCCCAGGTGACTGCTACCTCCTTACCAGAGGTAACAACTCTGCAACAAAGACTGAACCTGCAGCACTCTGGATTCCTTGGGAACCTTGCATGGTGCTTTTATGTGGAATGGGCACCCAAGAAAACCTGGAAAGACAGTGGAGGCAAGCAACCCAGAGTTCCAGGTTAGCCTCAGCTACCCAGGGAGTTCTGGGTCAGCCTGGGCTACATAAGACCAGAGGTGGTGGGCAGAGGTGGTGCACACCTTTAATCCCAGCACTTGGGAGGCCGAGGCAGGCGGATTTCTGAGTTCGAGGCCAGCCTGGTCTACAGAGTGAGTTCCAGGCTAGCCAGGGCTACACAGAAAAACCCTGTGTCGAAAAAAAAAAAAAAAAAACCTGTCTCTGGGGGCCACAGAGATGGCTCAGCAGTTAAGGCTGCTCTTTCAGGTGACCCGAGTCCAATTCTTAACACCCACACAGTGGAGCACAAGCATCTGTCACTTCAGTTCCAGGGGGCTCAACACTATTCTGGCCTCAGAGGGTGCTAGCTTGTGGCACACAGACAGGCTGGTGACACTCCCATGGACATGCAATAAAAATAGGCAAATCTTTCAAAAAAGACCCTGTATCAACAACAACATTAAAAGGAAGGGAGGTCCCTTCACTTGACCTTGCCTAGCAGGTGGCCTAGGAGGTAGCCATGCATGCAGCTTTTGGCAATGCGAGTTCTCTCTGGCTCCTTTTGGGTGTTTCTGTATTACCAGGGGGTTCCAGGGTGAGAGGGCTGGTCATGTATCCATGGCTGGGATGGTCTCTGTCTAAGGAATATTGAGGTACAGGTTGGAAGATTTTACTCCTGAGCATGTGATTAGCTTACCCTTGGAGGCTGGCTGGATGACCAAACCAAAGCTCAAGGATATGGGACAAGCACCAAAGCCTAAAACACCTGCAAGGTGACCCCTAGGGTGACACTTAGGAGCTGGTTCACAGCATGGGTGCCTTGTCCCAGGAGGGAAGGAAGAAGGACCATATGTCCAAAGGCAGGATTCACAGCCCTCCAAACCATCCACCTGCTTCGTGGAGAATGTCCTGGTGGGCCAGGAGGGAGGTGCTGATGGAAGGAGAAAGACGTGTTAGGGGTCCTGTACACCCTCTACCATTTTGATTAGATTTAGTTTCTAATTTTTCTGATGTCGGAGGTGAGACCTAGGGCCTTGTGCATGCTGAGCAAGTGCTTTACCAGAATGGAGTCCAGTCCTTATTTTATATTAAAATTTGTATTACATTTGTTTCCTCCCTTTCTGTCTCTCTGCCTTTGTATCTCCTCCTTTCTCTTATGTATGTGCACACTTGAGTGTGCAGATGTGTGTAGGTCAGAGGCTGAGTTTTAGGAGTTGGGTTTCCACTATGTAGGTCTTGGGGATGGAGCTCAGGTCATCTGTCATAATAGCAAGTACCTTTACCGAATGTGTGTGTGTGTGTGTGTGTGTGTGTGTGTGTGTGTGTTTAATAGATGAGAGAGGGATGGAGTAAATTGTTAAGAGGCTGAGATGGGACTAAAGAGGTAGCTCAGCCATTAAGAGCACTGGCTGCTCTTCCAGAGTACATGGGTTCAATTCCCAGCACCCACACAGCAACTTACAACCAAATAACTTCAGTCTCTTGGGATCTGATGACCTCTTCTGGCCTCTGTGAGCATTGCATGCATTTGGTGCATAGAGATAACACGGAGGCAAAGCTCCCACGCGTATAAAACAAATTAAAGCAAAACAAAGAGGCTGAGGTCTTCCGTGGCAGCTGGAAACTAAAGTTTAAACATGTATTTTGGGTTTGCCACTCTTTTTTAAAAATATTTTTGTTTATATTTATGTGAGTCTGTGTGTATATGCCTTCAGAAGCCAGAAGAGGGCATCAGATCTCCTGGAGCTGGAGATATAGGCAGCAGTGAATCCTGTTAGGTGCTGGGAACAGAACTCGGGTCCTCTGCAAGAGCAGCAAGTGCTCTTAATCACGGAGCCATCTCTCCAGCTGTGATGATATTCTAAAGCCATGTACAGGCCTGGGAATATATCTAGGTAGTAGAGAGCTTCCCTCATTAGCATGTGAGAGCACCTCATTTCCACTGTGTGTGTGTGTGCGCGTGTGTGTGTGCGCACTTCTCTAGTTTAAGAACATAAAAATAAGCGTGTTGGTATGCTAAAGCGTTTGTGCTTCAGTGTGGGGGCCACCCAAGGAACTGGAGTCTGATCCAGAACATTCTAGCTCTTAGGCAAGTCCCATTTCCAGCCATGACATGCAGAAGCAAGAAATACTTTCCTGGCCTGCAGGCTTACTGTGTCAGGGCCAGGCAGCGTTCTCAGTAGCAGTAGGGATACCTTTCACCTTTGTTCACAGCTCGAGAAGCTAAGGAATAAGATCATTCAGGCTGTCTTCAGTGTCAGTGTGACCAAGAACCTGTCCACCGAACTTTCTGATAGCTACATCCTGGAATCCCTTCAGGTGAGGGGAGCTGAGCTGTGTCCACACTGCCCACCGTCCAAGGCTGAGGGAGGAGGGGAGGTCTGAGCTCAGTTTGGAAACCCAGCTCTTAACCTGCCTATGCCTTCCATGCACTGTAACCCCAGGACAGATTCTCCCCTCTCCCCCGGTCAACCAAGGAGACCAGGCTATCCCTGGGGATAGCTATAGCATGGAGCTGTAGAACCTGGGGCATAACTTGATGGAAGAGAGGCACTCAGGTACCCCAATCCTCATCCTTGCACAGGGAGAGGACAAGCTGCCTGCATTCTGGAAGTTGTCTGTCCAGCTTAGTTCCCTTAGTGGAGCCTCCTCTATAGACGCTGCTGGGCCAGAGTCCTGGCACAGACTTCTCCCTCTTGGCCTCAGCCTTGCCAACTCCTATGGACCTAGAGTCCCCCAAAGAAGAAGCTTTAGAGTGGTCTGGGGGCTGTATCAAAATTGATGCAGGCTTTGGTGCCCATGGACTGAACTGGTCACCGTCCACCAGCCCTTGGGGCTAATTCCAGCATTGTGTGGGTATTGGGCACCAGAGCCCTGGGGATCACTGAGGTCCCAGGCTGCTCTGGTTGGGGCCACATGTGATGCAGGGTCCCATCTCATTAGCAGCCACTCTGTCCCATTATGTTGCCCTGTGAACCCAAAATGTTGGCATTTCCCTGTGGTTTGTGGAGAGTGAGCCTGGGTCACTGCTACCTCTGAGGAGCAGGACCCTGGGGATAGGCCTGTGGTCTTGTGTCTGCTGGTGGGGAGGGAAATGGGACAGGACAGAGAAGATGCCTGAGATCCCATAAATGTCTCTGCTAGGAGTGAGAACAGAGCTGTGGAGGGACCGGATGGCCCTTCTGCATGGGATCAGACAGCTTTCTGGTCTGTAGGCATCTAAGGTTCCCTTGAGTGCCGTGTGACCAAAGGGGTGGGTTTATAGTGAAGGTTAGGTATGAGCCTACTCCTGGGACATGGTCCCAGGAGTGCATGGTCTCCCTCCACTTTACCTCCTGTGACATCACAACCCTGGCAGGGACACACATTCCAGGGGCAGAGATCTCTGTCATTGTTTTGATATGGGTTTGCTCTTGCCTGCTGCAGCAAGACCTGAGATGGGGGGGTGGGAGATGTCAGTGCAGAGCTGAGAGACCACCATTGACTATGTTTCTTGTCCAGAGGATCATCTCAGAGAGGAGTGACTTCTACAATCAGCTGAAGCAAAAGGGCGTGAAGGTGCCCCCACTACAGCAGTCAGATGTCTCCCTGCCCAGCAAGATCAAGAAGATGCTGACTAAGTGACAAGGCATGTCCAGCTGAGGCCAGGACCCTGCTGGCGAAGCCAGCCCATGTGGCTAGATCTGTGATTATAGATCAGCTAGATCTGAGAATTAAACCTTAGAGTTGGCCACTGTCTCATCTTCTTCTCTGGTACCCACAGGACCTCATTCTCTGCACCATGACCAGGTCATGTCCCCTCCCACTGCACCCTCCCCGGAGCCTGTCTGCAAGGAGAGCCTCCAGGGCCCTCTTCCAGACTTCACCTTGTGGAGGGCCACATAGAGGCTGGGTGCCCCTATGCCCCTTCAGATCCAACACTTCTGCTGGGTCCCTTTTGGAAGATGGAGAAAGGGTGGGAGGCAGGAAGGGGTAGAGTTGCTAAGGACAATTCTTCCCAATCCTTGGGCTCCTGGCGTCCGTGGGTTACGAAGTTTGTATCATGTGCTGTGCTCAGTAGAGAACTCACTCACCTGCACATCTTGCCCACCCGCTCTACGGCTACTGCAGCTCCCTGCACTGGGTGCCACCAGTTCAAGAGGGCCATCTCTGTCCTCCATCTGGGGAGCACCCAGGCTCCGTCTGGGAGCACAGAGCTGAGTCTGAGCTCCAGTCTGATTCTGCCAGGCTGGGAAGGACCTGGCGCCCTCTGCAGGCCTCCCCGGTGGCTCGCACGGTTCTGCAGCAGGCTGGGACAGCCGGAGGGGGTCCGCCCCTTCCCATCTAGACTTCCCTGGCGACTGAGGGCTTCCCAGCCTGGCTTCCCTCTCTCGGCCCCGCCCTTCAGACCCTGCCCCCTTCTCGGCCCCGCCCCCGTCACCCCAGGGGGCTGGAGACACGTCCCTGGCGTGTGAGCGGCCCCAGCGAGAGGCACAGGTGAGTCGCGCTCCGCGGGAACGGAGGCTGATCTCCTGCGTAGCCCAGGGAGGTGGGCCTGGCCCCATCACTCCGATGTCCTCCGGGGCCAGAGCTTCCCTGGCCGGAGAATTCCGGAGTGGGAAGGGCTAGCGAGGCCTAACCACCCAGGGCTGTCAGGCCCGGAACTGCCGGCTCAGCTCTGTCCGGCCCAGGATCACCCTTGGGGCCAGTTTCTTCCTTTCCTCTAGCTGACTGCTCCTCTCTCTGCCGCTGTTTTCTTTATTTAAGGCTCGAGGCACCAACCTTACCTCACATCCTGGCTTGCCCGGCTGGGGAAAGGTGGGATCCACTGGCCAGACCCTGACAGCCTTCCTGAGCACCGGAGGCTTCAGCCCTCCCACGACTCGCCTTTGTAAGTTGGGGTCTCAGAAGTGCTCAGGTGGATAAACCGGTCTAATGAGCGGCCGCATGTTGGACTCCCTCCAGGGCACACTCTGGGTTTGAGGGGGCCTTGGAGGCCCTTCCTACTGTGTCTATGACAGATTAGGGTGAAGGAAGCCTAGACGAGCCTGGCCCTAGGAGCTCGCTGATATCTGGTGGCCTGTCCAGCCAAAGACAGTCAGCAAGTAACAGGATTCCACCACCTCAGGCTCGAACAAACGGGGGAGACTCTCCTCATACGCCAACGTCTACAAGTGGGCAGGTTTTGCTGTAGACTTAGACGCAGCCCTATGGGTCGAGTGTTGCAGGGATATCAGACTGCACATGTGGGTGTAGCAGCTCCATCCATCAAGTAGGCAGGAAAGAGGTGGCTACTTTTAATTTTGAAAAAGCAAATTCCCTCTCCCCACATTTCACTTTGCCCACAGTTGGTGTGACACGGTAAAGGGGGGCTTGGGGTCTTTAACCCACCTCAGCCTAATGTGGCTGCCACGGACGGGGAGGGAGGGAGCGAACACTTCACAGTGCACCTAGAAGAAGGGACAGCTCTGTGCGAGCAGCTGGTGGATCTTTCTGAAACACCCAACAGTCTCCCCACACTCCAGCAGCAGCACTGTCACCTCAGGCTGTCAGTCAGAGGCTCCACCAGAAGACACGAGTGGCTGTTAAGATGGTATCCTTCTTCCTCCCACTCAGCCTGGCATCCTGAGGTTCTGGAGACATTTCCTGCAGCCCAGTGGCCTGCTGTACCTTCAGGTACACAGGGTTATGTAGGATGGGCTGCATCCCCATTGCTCCAGCTGCTGGGAGACGGTCCTGGAACTGGGTGCCACAAGGGAACACTGGGTACCCTAACTTTAATCCGTATCTCACAGCCTGTACTTCTTGTGTGCCCTGTTCCCTTTAGGTAAACACGAGGTAACAGGAGAGGTCAGAGGGTAAATGACATGCTAGGCTAGTGTCCAGTATAGGCCTGTTGGCAGTAGGCAGGAGCAACCATGCATGGCAGTGATGTCACTGTGACTCTTCCCAGCCTACTGTCTGTTCTTTTCCTGGGGTGGCTGGCCCTGGGGGAGAGGGATGGTTTGGTGATAGGAACCTTTCTGCTCTGGGAGCTCGTGTGTCTCTACTTCCTGCCCATCTACAGCCCTCCGGAGCCCCTGGACCCACAGAAGCCCTGCTTGACTCCCCTCAGGCAGCAGGTGGAGGAGGAGCTGAAGACAGCAGCTGCTGGGCCTCCTCCCTGGCTGGCCGGGCTGGCTGTACCAGCCACCAGCCACTGCTCATCCCTCCCCTGCCAGCCTCTCTGGAGAGCAGCTCCAAGTCTTATCTGTAGGGCTGGGGAGGAAGACGGTTATCAGGTCATTGGCAGCTACACTTTCCTGGTCTCTGAGGGCTGTACTGGCTGTCTCCTCTGATAAATGTCCAAGGAGGGAGGAGAGCCCCTCGGCCCCTAAGAGGCCCTAGCTGGAATGCAGTGGCTTACATTCCTGAGGGTCAGGGCTGGGCCACCACCCTGCCTCTCTGGGCTGGAATTCCTTATCTGGTTCTTCTGATATGACCCTGAGCTAGTTTCTGATCTTTGCAAACCCCATCCCCTCCTTCCAGGCAGACCCTCCCCTAAGAGCAGCTTCTGTGCGTCTGGTCTGATACCTGCCTTATCTCCACTCTGAATGTGGTAGCTCCACCCCAGGCCTACAGCATGCAGTCCCAGGAGAGTGGTGTTCACTACAGCAGGTGGGACAACAGCAGCCGGGATGAAGTCAGCATGACCGCCATGTCCAGTTCAGAGGAGGCCTCATGTTGTAGGAGGTACAGTCCCAGCAGGCCAGCAGCCCTCACTGTACTGACCAGCTTTGTCCAGGCCCAGCCTCTGTGCCAGCCTGCCCAGGTACCCATGGCGCTGGGCATTTACCTTTGAGCAGACAGGTTAACTCCCACCTCTAGCAGAGTACTCAGGTCTACTTCTGCCTGAGCCTTTCCTGATATAGCCTGCAGCTTCCCCACCCAGGAACCTCCCTGTATCCCTGGCTTGGGCTCACTGGCTGCTTTCATTCTAGAGTCTCCCAGAAGCTGTGCTCCGGCAAGCTGGGGATAGCCATGAAGGTGTTGAGCGGAGTGGCCCTCTTCTGGATCATCTTCATCTTGGGCTACATCACTGGCTACTATGTGCACAAGTGCAAATAAATGCTGCCCCACTCCCACCCCTGGGGATTCCCTCCCATGTACACAGACCATTTGTGCAGACACTCCTCCAGACAGACCCCAGGGCATATGAAGATGCTAGTGTGAACTGCCAACATGGCTCCCCATCTCCAGCACACAGGGTGGACCCAAGACTGAAACCCTAGCCCAAGCAGTCAGCAGAGAGACAGGCTGGAGACTAGGCTCAGCTCCAGCAGAGCAGCAGGGAACCTCCCCAGGCTGGGCTCTGTGCCCAGGATGCCCAGATTCCTTTGGCCAAAGCTAGATCTTCCCCAGCCTAAGCCTTAGGCCCATCCCTAGCTGAGGTGGGGATGAGGGGTGGTCTGTGCAGGGAGTGCTTGGCAGCCCTCAGGGGTGAGCTTCTCCCTGTGGGCAGGGCTCCTGGTCTTCCAGATTCCTGGTTGTGCAGGGCAGGCCCTGAATAATGATTGTGGCTCCCACCTATTTTTTCCCAGGGAACACAGACAGGGCCTCAGACAGAGCAGGGCACAGAGAAGTCTCTCAAACACAATATTGCATTCTTTAGTAAACAGGGCATGCATGTCCTCCACGGCTTACCACCTCAGGAACGGCCCTGAGAGAAGCTGGGTGCCCTACTGGCTGCCTCCTCACCAGACCCCACTCCTTAAGGAGACTGTAGACAAATCACTGCTGAAGAAACAGTGGGTGACTGTCTCCACTAGTACTGCCCAGCCAGGCATGACTTGTACCAGGCCTGACCCTCCTCCACAGCTTCTCCTGTTTGGCTCTGTCTTGGAATGTGCCCCTCCTGGCTGGGCCCTCTCCCAAGAACACAAGAGACTCAAGGGTCAGGATGTGGCTGGATCTGTTCCCTCCTTACTGAACCATGGAGGACAAGGCCCTGAACACTTAAGGGTAGTGTGGCTTGATGGGGACATTGGTCCCCTCTCCAGTGGCCTGGACCACACCTGTTCCCAGTATGCTGTGAAATGGTCCCAGGCTTGCAGGCTGTGGCTAGAAAAGACTGAGGTCTGCACCAACCTGAGAGGGTGGAGGGCACGGGGCTGCTGCTATCAGTGGCCAGAGAAGGGCCCTGTTGCTCCCTGGCCAGAACACCTACTCCCGCTTGCCCTTATTGCACTGACAAGTTTAGGGGCATGCACTCACTCGGGCTAAGGAGGCTGGTATGGCTGGCCTCCTTGTAAGAGGCTCCTGGTTTGGACTGTCCTAAGCTTCACTGGTCCTTGTGTGGGAGTTTGCAGTGGAGCTACTCCAACTGGCCTGGACCTCTGTAGAAGTCTAGACCTCAAGTCTAACAGACAACTCTGCTCCCACTCACAGGCCCCAAATGAGGTAAGACAGTGGAGTGTGGCCTCCCTCCAGTCTTGAGCCACTGCAAGGCAGGCATTGGAAAGAGGTCCCAGAGAAGGACCCCTTAAGGCCTAGTGGAGCCCTTGTCAAGAGGCAGTCTTTGGAGGTGTGTGGCAGGACAGGGCAGACATGGCCGGGCCAGGGACATGGGGTATAGAAGGGAAGTCGGACAGGGAGGAAGAGGAGCATCCCATGCAGGGCAGGAACCACTGAAAGGAAGGAAGGGAGTGCTCCGAGCCCTCAGTTCACTTGTGGTCAGGTGCTCCCAGCCCCACCCCCACTCCTGGCAACTGTCCAGTAATCTTCGGGGAGCAGCTCAGTGACCCCCAGGTCATGGACACCCTGGTGGGGGTTCAGGCTGCTTTCCCATGTATGACGTCTGCAACACTGTCCTGGGAGCCGCACATGCTAAGGCTGCTGATGCAGAGATGTTACCAAGGGGTTTTATTGGTTTTATTAGAACAAAGAGGCATTCTGCTTGAATATGTAAAAACGGTCCCAAAAATCTCATTGAATCTCACACCAGGGTTGCGCTGGAGGGAACAGCAGGAACTGGGGGGAGACAGGGTGGGCACAGGGCAGCTCCACCCTAAACACTTAGTAGGTGAGTTCTTACCACAGCCACTCAAAGGGACCTGTGAGCAGCCGTGTCTCATGGAGAACAGCCACCAGCTTTGTCTAGGGTCCGCCATGAGGGGCCTGGAGCCTCACTAGTTCTGACAGCTGAAGGGCCTCCCTCGCAAGCCTTAGAACCTCCCTCGCAAGCCTTAGAACAGATCTCGTAAACACTTGTCCTTTTACAGAAGATAGAAATTGTCCTTTGAGGTCAGAGACCACCAATGAGAAGGCGTCAAGTGGGAAGGCTGAGGGTCTGGTTCTCTTCTCAGGCAGATGGTAAGGCATGATGGGCCCACCAAGTCCTTTGTGCAGTTGCTGGGTCCTTAGGACCAAGCACTCTGGCTCCATGGATGGCAGCTGTGTGCTGGGTAGAGACAGGATATAACAGCAGGACAATGACATGGAGCCTGCAGGGCCATGTGGACGGCACAGCTTCCTCAGCTACTGTCTGACAGCCTGCAAACCAGCCTTCCCACCCACTCAGGCGCCTGTCTGACTACATGGGCAGGGATAACTTCCATGGGTACAGTGCAGACGTGCCAGCAAACGACTGTCTCTCCAGTTCCAAGCACAGTAGTGGAGGGCAGAGGCTGCCTCAGAAGCACGGCAGCAGCACCGTGCCCAGAAACAGCTCGAAGATTACACTCACAACATGATGTTCTCAACTGTCTTTGCACAGCTGATGTTTAAAAAAAAAAAAAAAATGCTATTAACATGTAGAAAAATAAATACTGTTCAATAGACCACCTGCCATTCAACCTGGATCTACTCGGTCAGCCAGGCTTGGTGTCTTTCCTAAGTTACTGGCCACATGATTGAGAACATTTCCAGCAGTTATTTGATGATCCATGAGGACAGTAGACAGGAGAATCACATTGGAGCTGTATGATGACGCAAACTCACGTTACAACAGTCACCTGGACAAAAGCAGACACCTTAAAACACCCAGAGAAACGGAGCAAAGAACAACCAGCTACAGAGACATCTACAGCATACCTACAGGAGCCACAGGTGGGCAGTGATGCCGCCTGGCCTGTCAGCGAACCACAGTCACATGGGGAGGGAGGGTGATCAGGTCAGCCTTGGATGGGTACACCACCTTCAAGCTCCCTTCCAGGTCCACCACTCGGACCTGCTCCACCACCAGGGGGCACTGTCCATCCTTCCCAGCGCTCAGATTCACGTTGGGATCAGGAAGCCCACAGCTGGCATCAGCTTCCATACCAGAGAGCATGTCTTCCTCTTTGTTTTCTGATGTGCTTTTGCTCAGTTCTGCCATTCTCTGCAAATAAAAATAACTTTTTTAACAGAGAGGAGAAGTGGCCCAGGAAGTCACGCTGTGGTAACCCACAGAGCAAGCAGATAGCAGCTATGTAAAGGCTGGGAATGCCAAGCTGCCCCTCACGGCCAGGGTCTATGGCTGGGCCCCTCACTCACCAGGATGAGGTTGTCCATGATGTCCTTACAGAGCTGCAGGCTAGTGGCACTTGTTACTTCCAAGAACAAGTTGCAGGTTGTTTTCTTAATCTTAAGAATTGGATTTCAGAAAATAATAGTTATGGTGCTGGGCAGTCAGCCGTTCAATGTATTCAGAATATAAGCAGAGCTGCAGACGGCTGGGGGTGCAGCCTGCCTGCTCGGGATGCATGAAGCCTTGGATTAAACCGCCAGCACTGCATACACCAGGCATGGTGTGCGCATGCCTATTATCCTAGCTTTAGGAAGGTGGAGACATGAGGGTCAGAAGCTCATGGTAATCTTTGCTTATGAAAACTGATCTGAAAACCAAGAATGTGTAGCAAAGGGCCCCAGCCCTCCTCTCTCTACTTCTATCAAAGGCAGGATACCGTCGGGGTGGTGGGCCTGGAGGGCATGAGCAACCTCAGACCGTCTGCCTACCTTTGTCTTCTCACTGTTGGTTATAGGAGGGAAAGAGATCACGTCTCCCTCAGCATCCACAAGACAGGGGTAGTTCTCCTTCCCATCCAGGAGGTGAAGGTACCTGTGTGTGAGGGACCCAGGCAGGGGTGAGCCAGTGGGAAAGCTGAGCAGAGGCAAAACTGCAGACGAACCAGCTGTGACATCACAGCCCCTATGTGCAGCCATGTGACACCAGCGCTGCCCAGAGACCCTGGAGGTGAAGCTGGACAGAGGCCTTAGGTGCGACAACCCTGACCCTACCACGGAGAGCCTGACGCCTGCCAGGAGCAGAGCACCCTTCACCTGGACAGGACGCTGACCCCCAGCCCCTAATGGAGCCTGGAGCAGAGCACCCTTCACCTGGACAGGACGCTGACC
>JADRCH010000171.1:639097-674306 GCA_019843965.1 Rhynchomys soricoides | reverse complement strand
GAATCAGTCTCTCTTGGAAGTCAGGGAATCAGTCTCTCTTGGAAGTCGGGGAATCAGTCTCTCTTGGAAGTCGGGGAATCAGTCTCTCTTGGAAGTCTGGGTGTTTTTGAGCTTCTGGCAGCTGTAGGGCTGGCTGGGGTACAGCTGACATGGTGGCAGCATGCTGACCTGGTGTGCTGACACTGACCTGTGCAGCCCTGAGACACTCTGCCTCTTCTTCTGCTTCCTCTGTTCCTCGGCCTCCAGCTGCAGCTGCCGCACCAGCTCCTTGGCCTTGGCCTCTCTCCGCCCCAAGGGCACAATCTGTAGGAGCAGAACCCACACTTCATCCTGCTGCTGAGACCACCTTTAACCACGAGGGGTGCTGTGCACCTCTACCTTAATCTCTAGTTGGGAGTGGGCTACCAACTCTCCAGATCTGGAAGCAAGAGCCCCAGGCCCATCACGTTTAACACACTGGCTGGCTACACTTCCAGAGAGTCCTCTGGAGATGGGGTGCACAACACTCAAAGGCCAGGCTTTGAGTTTTTAGAGTTTCACTTTAAACCTTGCTCAAAAACAACTGTCTCTAAGAACCTGCAATTGCTGGGACGGCCGATGGAGAGACAGGATTTAGCTGCATGAGCCGGCTGATTCAGGCATGCACCCTGGGTCTCTAGGCCAAATCTAAGCTTGGAAGCCAATAGACTGGAGCAGCACCCTCATGAGTCAGCTCACAACTACAGGTGTTCTGTTAAGTGGGACATGAACCAAAATCATTGGTTAAAGGTGAGCTGGCAAGGCATGGGGCACATGTTGGGGGTGGGGGCAGAACAGAGATCTCTAAGTTCAAGTACAGTATAGACAGGACTACAGAGTGAGGCCTCATCTCATAGAAACTGAGGAGCCGTCCCGGACATTTGCTCAGCTATGCACTGGGCCCCAGAAAGAAGGCAGGAACCATGTCCAGTATGCACTTTCCTGCAAAATACCAGGTTAAGCTTCCCAGGCCAAACCCCATCCGTGAGTCTGCTAAAGCTAGTGCAAGCATAGACAAGTGGCAGATCAGTTGGCACCTTGAGGTCCTCGGGCGGCCGGGCTGCATACAGCAGGGGCCCACGCACAGCCTGGAGGTCATGGGTCGCAATGGTCGCTGCTGTCCTCTTCTCACAGAGGTCATCGTGGAGCTTCGTCTACAGAGGACAGCACAGCAGGGACTTGAGGGTCCCTGCTGTCCAGGGAGGCACTTTCATGGAAGCCATGGGCTACAGCGTTTGCAAGCTCACCACAGCAAAGTGGCACTGGCTGACACCTGTCTCCCAACCATGTATTTTTCTGGTTAGTAGCGGCCTTTCTCTTCTCTCTAGTTCTAGAACATGGCACTTAAATTATAAAGAACTTTCCTTTCAACCTACTACTTCATCTACAAGACAGACTGCAGGTCTGCAGCTAAGCTGGGCATGACTTGGGGGGCAAGGGCACCACTGGCTTCCTCCCTGAGCTGCTGAGAGAAGTCTCACAAAGCAACTCTGGTCTTGCTGGCACAGGCTG
Source organism: Rhynchomys soricoides (assembly GCA_019843965.1). Classification (NCBI taxonomy): domain Eukaryota; kingdom Metazoa; phylum Chordata; class Mammalia; order Rodentia; family Muridae; genus Rhynchomys; species Rhynchomys soricoides. The sequence continues at coordinate 672,776 of JADRCH010000171.1, read as the reverse complement.
TACCTGTCTCTGCCAGGCACAAATGCAAAGGTGTGCTTCTCATTCCTCACGAGAGGCAGATGCCAGAGGCACCTTAGGGAGTGAGTGCTCCAGCAGCCCTGACGAGAGCTCCATCACCGCGCTGCCGACAAGAGGTGACTCTACTCATTCTCATCACCAGCATCCTCCCTCCCTCCTTTTTTCTTTTGTTGTTGTTTTGGTTTTTCAAGACAGGATTTCTGTGTCCTGAAGCTAGCTCTGTAGACCAGGCTGGCCTTGAATTAAGAGAGATCCTCTTGCCTCTGCCTCCCAAGTGCCAAGATTAAATGTGTGCGCCACCATGCCTGGCTAATATTATTCTGGAGATAGACTCACTCTATGTAGTCTTGGCTGGCCTAGAACTTGCTATGTAGACTAGGCTGGCCTCAAACACCCAGAGAGCTGTCTCTGCTGGATTAAAGGTGTGTACTACCGTGCTTGGAAAGAGAAGACAATTTTAACGCGGTCTGCAGAAATCAGCAATGTCCCCTAATATCAAACACCATCAATAAATTTATGTCTCAACTATGGCAACATGTGAAGGTGTGGAGGAACCACTCAGCAGACACTTGACAAGGGTGTGCTCTGGGACCAAGTGTCTACTGGGGATAGGCAATGGACCTTGTTCACCTTGAACTAGGAAAACTGAGGCATAGAAACCACCTTTGCCTCTTGTCCCTTACTTGACTGCTGGACCCAATGGTATACCCAGCATGCAGACTCCCCAAATTTGTCTGCTGCATGCATGCCCACCCCAGCATGCAGCACCCACCAAGTCAGCCTGATGCATGCATGGCCACCCCAGCATGCAGCCAAGTCGGTCTGCCATGTATCCAAGTCCAGCATGCAGCCTCCCAAGTCTGCCTGCTGAGTGCCCACCTGGCAGTTGAGAAAGCGACGGAGTGCATTTCCTGGCTGCAGGTCCATGCCTCTCACAACAGCCCCCACGATGTATGGGCGCACGTCCCTGACCTCCGGGCTCACCCTGACTGTCAGGGGTGTGGGGTTCTCAGAGACATGCAAGACCTTGAGCATCAGCCTGGCTGAGTCTGCTACCTCCTCCTCGCCCTCCCCGCTTTCCCGACGCTGCTTCCGCTCCCGCCTCTTCTTTCTGTCCTCCTTCTCAGAGCCCTCTTGCCGGCCCTTGCTCCGACCACCGCGGCCACCAGCACGCAGGTACTCTAGGATGGACTTGGTCTGGCAGCCGCCCACCATCTTCTCCAGACGCTTGTCTCGGAGCCGGTTCCCTCGAAAGTTGATCTCTTTGAGCTTGGGGCAGTCTGCCAGTTCTGCAGGGATCTCCGTCAGCTGGTTGTTGGAGAGGTCCAGTGTCTGCAGTGAGAAGGAGTCAGGACAGCTAGGCCTGGACAGGTGGACAACATGTTCTACTGGGGTCCTGCCCAGAAGCCACAGGCAGGCTAGTCCATGGGTTACTTGCATGGCCATAGCTGCCCACTGCCCTGCCTCTTCACCTCCTTGGTTCATAGAGGCTAGCTAATTCAACATGTCAGGCCTGCAATTACAGTACCAAACATTCAGATTTGTCAGCAGTTTAGGGGACAGACCAGGACCCCTTCCAATCTCAAATGGGCTCCCAAAATGGCGCCTAGCTATCTCTTCAATGTTAGGACAAAACAGAGAATACCAGCAAACCCTCTCCCCACACCAAGTATGAAGGTGGGCTGGGGAGAGGTAGTAGTGTTCACACCACACGCATGATGCCCAGGGGTCTGTGGCAAAGAACTTCCTGCTGCTATTCTACTGGTGAGCAAATGCTGCTGCTTTCAACACAGTGGAAGAGTGTACAGCCCTTCAGCCTCTAGGCAGTCTGGTGGAGAGGATCTCAATGGCAGGCTGGGTGTCAGAAACTCCTTCCCTAGGAAGAGAGACATAAACAAATGCCTACCTGGCCTTATACAGCAATCGTGTCCAACTTGGGAACCCGTGAGTTTAAGAGCTTTCTTACAGAACATGAGAGGAGCTACTTACAGGAATGTGAGTGACCTCAAAGCATCCATCCTGCTGCAAAATCTCAACACAGCATGGATGATGGCTTCCCCAGAGCTGGCTAGATGGAGTGTCTGCACACAGCTCTCCAGGTCACAAGGCCTCATGTATCTGGGCAAAGTTACGTACATGTGGCTAGGAGGGACTGAGGTCAGTTCCAATGACCCTCTCCCTTATGAGTGACATCAACAATCAACAGGCCTGATTGTGGTGCTCTCTCTCACAAGCGGTCACAACTGCTCTGATGAGGATGACAGCAGTTATGGCCAGAGGCTTGTGTTTACAACAGGAATCACAGAAGCATCTGTTCTTCCTTCTTTGCCAACAGGTACCCTGTGATGCATGCCTGGCTTAGAAGCAGCTTTGGGAACCATAACATAAACGCCTCTTTCCCAGGGCTGGCAGGGACTCTGGTCTGCCTTATTTTTTGTTGCTACATCGAGCACCATTCTGGAGGAGACTGGGAGAGGTCTACAGCGACCATAGGCGATACCTCATCTCTGCACTCAGACACAGTCTGTGGCAGCTGTGTCCTAGGAACATGACTGTGGAGACAGGAGGATGACTGCACAGGCCTGACTGCTCCTGCTACACGTCTGCCCTGGCTGGTAGAGCTGCTCAGCCCCTGCCTCTGAAGCAAGAGAGAAGGGATCTGCTTGGCTGCCAATATCAGGCTGCTCGGTGTGGAGAAGACAGCACAGAGGGGCTCTGGAGGCAGAGGACAACGATAAAAGCTAAAGGAGAAAAGTATGAAAAGGAGGGACACGGCCCTTGTGGGGGAGGAGGCCAGACAACAGCAAGGTCTGCTAGGTAAACGCAAGGCAGGTTAACACCGCAAGGGAGTCACCAGGAGAAGCCCATGAAGTGTCTCAGTGTGCCAACTCGGACTGTGACCTGAAGTTGGGCTGGCATTTTCCATTGTGCAGTCATCAGCCTGAGATGAGTCTGGGTCTCAGACCCAGACCCTGCCTGTGCCCCTGGCACCAGCTCTTCACAGATCCACTTCCACTGGAGGCAGAGCCTACCTACCCTTTCAGGACCTAGCTGATTCCCCAGTAACTACTCTGAGGACCACTGGGACATTATCAGTAACCAAGTAATGGGGGCTCTGAGTCAGACTACCAGAGCCTGTACCTTCTTCCCAATCTTGTGAAGTCACCAGCCCAGACGAACTGGCTCACCGGAAGCCTGACAGATGACACAAGCCTTATTTGACAGTAGGTTAGCAAAAGCCTGTCTGTAGCCCTGTGGATGCCCACAGATACAGTGGGATCAAACACACTTCTCAAACACTGGGTGAATGACACGTTTCTGCTTCCACTGTTACAATGCAACTTATTGAAGACCAGGGAGAGCAATGAGCAGGGAAGAGGAACAGTGGTGGGGCTGAGTGTTCAGCACATCTTCAGAAACAGCCATTGGGGAGAGGCAACTTCCAGGGACATACCACCTGACAAGGGCAGGTCAGAGCAGGGAGCAACAGTCCGAATGCCAAGTGAGCATCTACCTGGGTCCCTGTGAGGACAGCGGCAAGGGTGAAGAGTGAGTCAGAGAGAGGTGGGTGGGTCTTGCTACACAGAGCCACAGGGTGAAGCGTCCTTATGAGAAATGTGATGACAGCTCATGTTTAGCCAGTTCTCAGTGCCTAGAGTGGCAACCTTGTCATGGGAGTGGGGCCAGGGTTCCAAGGTGTGATGGGCAAGCATAGACATGAAGCCTTTTGGGCCTTCCTGTGTGGAAGGCAACACCACCAAAGGCTGAAGCAGGGCAGATGTGCTGGCCTCCCAGTGCCCATGGGAAGCTGTGAATGGCTGTGCTTGAGGCATCTGGATGCCTTGCAGATGTGCTCAACATCTTACATCCAGAGGAACAAAAACCCTAACCAGTACAATGACAACCAGGGCGGCCTCTGCTGGGAAAGAGAGCACAACATAGTGGTGAGGATCATGTGAGAGGGTGTCTGTGAGACACACCAAGGCCACTTCAGTCTCAGAAACCACAGCATGTCAATGGCTGATACAAAGACAGGCACTATCTTACAACAGTCATCAGCCTTCTGGAAACCCAAAATATCTACTACATAGGAAGGCAGAGCAGGGTACAGCCTGTGTCCTACCTAAACCACAGGAATGCCTATGACACAGAGGGCCAAGGTACCTCAGGGAGTCTCATCCCACAGCCTCCTCCAGGAGATACCAAAAAAACCAAAAAATAAAAAACAAACAAACAACAAAACAAAACAACAACAAACCCAAAACCCGGGTGTCATCTTGTAGACTCACTGGCCCATCTCTCCACCCCACCCCCAAGAGAGATGGGGAGGGAGGAGGGAGGAGGGAGGAGGGAAAGAGGGGGAGGGAGGGGTTAATTAAACACACACACACACACACACACACACACACAGAGGCATACTAGCAAAGTGAGCTCTGATCTCTCAAGAGCAAATTTCTTTGCCAATCCACTAGGAAAGGGCCGCACAAACTCAAGGACGAGAAGACAGACAGACCCCCTCTGCCAAGAATGAGGGGTGGTGGTAGTGTGTAGTATGGGGACTGACACTGCCAGATGGACAGGACTGTGGAGATCCTAGACTGGAGTCAGGTCTGGCTGTGGCTTTGCATCTTCGGCCTTCCCATCCCTCACTCAACAGACAATGAGCACCTGGTGGGTGTCAGGCACAACCGGAGCCTGGGACCACAAAGAATCCAATCTCTTACACAAGGCAGACCCAAAGAAATCTCATAGGTGTGCTGCGGCTTTGGGTAAGCACTTCGTCTTTCTATGAAACGGAAGCCACTACCAGGCCCTCTGAACCTCTAAAGGGCAGCTGTAACGAGTGAATACGCCAATTCCAGTTCTCTAGTGTTTTTGTGCTTTGTGTGGATGCCCCACCATTTGGAAACCCGATCAGTTACACACACACACACACACACACGCACCACACCTGGCTCTTTGCTCTTGGATTTCTTCCCACATAAGAAGCCTAAGATTGGTAACAACTTTCAAACTGCCACACGTGCAGAGACCCCTGAGCTCGCAGGTCTGAGAAGTGAGCTGAGACGGACCGGCTGCGAAGGCAAGGATATCCTCCAAGGAGGGCCAGCAGGGTGCGTCCCCTTCCCCTCCTGTCCCACTGACCTTGAGCGAAGCAAGGTGAGCGATGTCTGGGCTGAGCTCCCGCAGGCAGTTGTCAGCAGCTGCCAGCTCACTGAGCAGAGGCAGAGCTCCTAGCCGGAAGAACTCGGCGGGGAAGGCTTCCAGGCAGTTGCCGGTGATGTTGAGGCTCTGCAGGCGAGGGGCGCAGCGCGCCAAGTCGGCGGGCAGCTCGCGCAGGCGGTTGCCGCTGAGGTTGAGGCTCTGAAGCTGCGGCAGACCGGGGGGCTCGGCGGGGCCCAGGCCCTCGCCCGGAGGCAGCGTCTCCAGCGCGTTGCCCGACAGGTCGAGCACGCGCAGCGCGGGCAGCGGCCCCAGCTCCGGGCTCAGGCCGGGACCCAGAGCGTTGCGCCGCAGCACCAAGCTGTGCAGCTGCGGCAGGCCCTGCGCAAGGCCCGGCCCCGGCGCGCGCAGGCTGCCGCAGCCGCTCACCTCGAGGTAGTGCAGTAGCGGCAGGGTGAAGAGCCGCGGCGGCAGCCGCCCGCCCGCCGCCTTCACCCGCTCCTCCAGCCCGGGTCCAGTCAGAAGCAGCTCGCGCCGCCGCTCGCGCTCTGCCAGCTCCAGCTCTGGCCAGGGCTCGGACACAGCCGCCGCCGCCGCCATCACACCGCGTGTGCGCCGCTTCCGGAGTGCGGCGCCGTACTTCCGGCGGGCGCCGGAAGTTACCATAAAGAGCACACTCGCTCGCCAGAGAGGCTCGACGCAGGGGTTTGTGGGACGGGTATGTGGGGCAGCTCCGTTTTAAGCCTCAGCCTCAGACGGGCTGTGTAACGTGGATGCGGGGAGTCCTAGGAATCCTTTCCCACCACCCAGATAGCAACTAAAGACACAATTCTTCTGGACCAGCACAGCATAAATGAGGCACGGTGCTGCACACACCCCCTCCCCTCCTGCCGCCACCCCGCGCCACCCAGTCTGTCTTCAAGGTGCTGACATGAGCCTTGGGACAGGCAACAAGAGGTCAGCCCAAGGCTCAATTCCCAGTACTGGGGCTACTGAAGTTGTTTTATATGCTGTCTTCCTTAGAAGACAGAGCTAACAAGTTTTCATAGATACTAATTAAGGCTCCAGGGTGAAGCCTAGTGGTCAGAAATAATGGGTCAGGACAAACTCACTGCACTGCACCTGGAATGCACTCGGTTTATCGTAAGATAGTATGGAAGATGGTAGGCACATCTGTGGGGCCTGGATTATGATGAATAATCTCATTTGTGGTTTGCTAGGGATCTGTGCAGGAAAACCCAGCCAGGGTGACTGGGGGTGGGAGACAGTCATGGTGCTTATGACTCAGGATGGCTGCAGTTATGTCAGGCATAACCCATGCAAACAGAAGGAAGCAGTCGGACAGGGACAGCTTCAGTCTGGAGTCCTCGGATTTGGAAAGGGCAAGCAAATGGGTTCTCTACCAGAAAGGAATGGACCTCACGCATGTCTTAGCCCACAAAGACCTGTAGCAGACCTCAGCACAGGCGAGGTCTTGGTGTGGTGCTAACTTGCTGTTGTATATTAATAAGCAGTTACCCTATCTCCATCTTGGCTTTTAGACTGCGCCGAAGGTGACATGTTTGTTCCTTCACTAAGTGTAAGAGTCCTCTGGAAGACGAAATGTCTTTGTTGACTGTACCTTGAAAGTCTCCCCCCACCCCTTTTTGGTCAGAGTTGTCCATCTGATGTTTGGTCAGAGCTCTTCCAGTTCTTGTTCAAAGGATACCTTGGAACTTGAGACCCCCTGCTTTCAATCCTAAAGTTCCAGGAGATCACCAATCCTAGGGGTTCGTGCACACTAGGCAGGTGTGCTACCTACCAGTTGAGCCCCGTCTCTAACCCTACAGTTGCTTGCTCTTTAATTATAACTGTGAGCTTCACATAGTGGCGCTTCCCTTTCATTCCAGCACTGGGAGGCACAGGTGGGTGGATCTCTTGAGTTCAAGGTCAGTCTGGTCTACACCATGAGCTCCAAGACAGCCAGGGCTGCATAGTTAGATCTGACTCAAAACAAAAACAGGGCTGGAGAGTTGGCTTGTTGGTTAAGAGCACTTGTTGCTCTTGCAGTGGACCTGGGTTCAACTTCCAGTTCTTACGTGGGACCTAACCACCAGTTCCAGAGGATCTAGGGTCCTCTCCTGACCTCTGGGGGCACCAGGCACACATGTGGTGCAAAGCGCACATATAAGGCATAAATATAATAAAAAACAAGTATGTTTGTAAAAATTGTGATAACTCTGATACTTTGGTTTCTTTAAAAAACAAAAATATTATTAATATGGTTTTGTTCCAGCCCCGGATGTGGGCTATGGGGCTGCTTCCGACTGCAGCAGCTAACTATCATTTGCCTTGTGCTCTAGCAGAGGCATGGTTTTGCCAGCTGCAGATATTTTCTGCAATTGTGTGACATTCGGAATTCTGAGAACTTCTCAGAGGGTATATAAATGCTAGGACCCAGAGAAAACGGGGTGAGTGGTTGGTGGTCATTCAGTGGGGTTGGCTGCAGTTTGTCAGGAGTCGTGCTCAAAGAAGAAACAAAAAAGAAATTAGATTCAGGATGCTCTCCTTTTCTCTCCCTTACAAATGTGCGCGTGACACACACACACACACACACACACACACACCCCTATCCTTCTATCTCTTCTATCTAGTGACAGGGAACAAGACTGGGGAGATTAAGGATGGGAAGCAGAACCCACAACGTAGCAAAGCTAGTTAAAGAAGGGTAATTAAAGTGACAAGACGCTGAGTGATCTTTACTGTATTAGTGTACTCAAGGCAAATTAGCAATAAGCCCTCAAACAGCAACAGTAAAAATATATTATTCTATACCTGAAATAAAGACAAATAGAAAACTAGGTTAAAACATTAAAAAGTTGCAAATTTTCATTAAAGGTATTTACATTTGTATTCTAGTATCAGATATGACACAACTCTTTTAAATTAAATAGAATCTTTTATGAAAGTAACATAAATAAATATTAAATATCCACGATGTAGCATACGTGAGGGTTTGAGTGTCCCACTTAGATGTTATGAATGGCTGGGGGTACGTAGCTCCTTCCCTGAATCAAGCACAGTGATGTGGAGCTTTATGGCTGCCAATACTGCCAGTCACCTCTGCAGAAACTCATGATTCTGTAATAGGCAAAACACGAGAGCTAAAAATGAAGGATTCTTTTTGTCTGGTTTTAATTTTGAGCCAGAGCCTCGCTGTGAGGCCCAGGCTTCCCTTGAACCTGTGGTGAGCTTCTAACTTCAGCCTCCCAATTGCTAGGAGTCCAGGTGTGAGCCAGCACGCCAGCTAAAAATGAAGGGTTTTTGCAGTATCTCCAGGCCACACAGACAGAGGACATTACAGGTACCTGTTTCTGTTCCGAAGCTAGCTCTCCATTACTGTCTGTACCATAAGACGGGGTAGGAGACAAGGCCAGCACCGCTGACCTGAAGGACTACCTGATCATCCCTTGGCACCCGTGCTTTACTTTCTTAGTCACACCCCGCTCTCTCACCATGCTAAACATCTCTGACAGGACCCTCCTCTGGACAGATCCTGTTCCACTAGATACTCTGAGCCAAGCACAGTAGGAGCTGTTTGCCAAAAGCAGGGGTGAGTTCATGGGGTTAATACCCAGGGTGCTTGCTGCTCGGGCACATGTACATTTTTATGGATTTTGTTTCACATGGTTGGGAATTTTAAAGACATATGCCCTAATTGATAATACTCATTTCCTCAGTCCTAGACATCTCAAAAGGACATCAGGAGAGCCTCAGGAAGCAGGAGCAGTGCGGGTCCTGAGTAGGCCCATCCCTCAGTGACAGGAGGGAGGAGGACATGGGCGTTTCCAGGAGGGTGAGCTGCTGATGCTGCGCCTGATGCTGTGTCTTGTGCTCAGTGAAGCACTTGGGAGTGGCACTAGGAAGGACTTGGGAACGTGGGTTCAGTTACATCACAGGTCTGGGCCAGCAAGGTGTGTGCGACTATCTTTGTGGGCTAGGCAAATGTGGAAGGTGTTCATTCTGCCATAAAGAAAACAGGCTTGCAGGTGGGCTGTGGTCAGGTGTGCATAGGGTAACCAGGGAACATCATCCAGAATCCATTCATTCAAGACTCTGCACCCACTGAGGGAGGCATCGAAGCAGGGCTGTCAGTGGGACCTCAAGAAGCACCGGGCAGTGTGAGTGGGAGGGACCTGCTCTTAGAATGGCTGTCTTTTGCTTCAGTTCCTTTATTGCTTGTTGCTGTATATGATGTGACGGGACCATGAGAGATGGCATAGCAGGCTCAGCGTGGCTTGCTGTGGTCTTCTAGGGCCACCACTGTTGAGCTTAGCCCTGTGCAAAGCCTGATTGTGCAAGACACCAGTGAGCTCCAAGTTTGGGGTACATCTTCTCGTGGTAAGGGAAGTGGGTGCTGTGCTTGTGGGGTCCTGAGCACGGACAAGGGCCCAGCGCTGTGGCCACACTGGAAAGGGCTCTTTGGTCATATCATGTACTGTTCCTGTGAGAGTAGACACTGGGACACAAGAGGCCAAGGGACAGTGGGCACGGAGCCCTGTATCACCATGCCAACACACATGGCTTAGAATGGGGAACCTCGCACAGCCTGTCAGAGACAGAACTGAAAACCCTGTCACCGCCTTGTGTATGTCCTGCTGGAGCTCTTACTAAGGCCTCCCTTTGGGGTAGGGATCTTGCTTCCAACCTTGGGTGCTGAGGTGCTTGACTTTGCTGCTGCTGGGCCTTTCCCTGCAGTGGGGACAGAGCATAGGACACAAAAGCACATGAGAGGAAGCTGCAGACCCCACAGTGATGGCATGAATGCTAGGGGGACCCACTCTGGGTTACAGAGAGAAGACAAAGGCTTCACAACTGTGGGGACATCACCAGCCCCAGTGAGCTGCTGGGAGACATTTGTGAGGCAGCCACACCCTGCCAAACTTGGAGAATGGGCTTACTAGGTTGGCTGCACATGGACAGGAAACTCAGGATACATTTCACACAAGCTGGAGCGCAATATGGGAACCCTATATGCGGCATATGTCTCACCTTGCTGTGGGGCTGTAGCCTTGTAGAGAACATGTGTCTTTCGCAGATTCATTGTGCAGCCAGCAGGGCCCATCAGATGAACCTTCCAGGCCTGCAACAAAGAGGAGATACGATATGTTAGTCTGGTGGCTCCAAGGGACCTGGGGTGGTGCCAGAATAGACCACTCACTGCTCATGATGAGAGTGAGGTTTTAAATCAGCGCAAAGCTTGAATGGTTGGCTCCTGCCCTTCCTTGTCCTCAGGACCTGAGTCTTACAGGCTGAGTCAACCTGCATGACACATTCCATCCTGGATGACTAGAACCTGAGTCCTGTGACCAGGAAGACTTATTCTGCCAGCTGCTAGGATGCACTAGGTAGTGGGCCCTCCCCCTCTTGAGCTGTGGTTCCATTGAGTCATTGGGTAACGGCTCCATGGCAGCCCAGGAGCCCATGAATGAGAAGCCAGGGGAGGCCCAGTCTGCCAGGGCCCCGAGACAGGGAAACCATGAGGTGGTAATGGGTCTTGTCACACACAGCTAAATGGGGTGTGTGTTGCACAGCACAGACAGCCACAACAGGGAAAGTAAGGACGAGCATACAACTGCAGACAGAGGGTGCAGGCCCACAGCAGATGGCAGGCATAGAGGGAATAAAGGAGGCAGCTGTTGGCTGGTGCAGTAATGTTCAACATCGAGACCAGACCAGCAAAGCCCAGGGAAACGAGAAAGGGCAGTGGGCAGTTGGGAATGGGTCAGTAAAGATGACTACTGAGATGGAAAATGAAGGTTTCAGAATCTCAGATAAGCAGTGGAGGGCAGAGTCTGCAGGTGAGGATGGGTCCTCAGCACAACATGTGCTGGCAGCCTCATGCCTGATGCAGTTCTTAGAACAGGTCTTTTTACAGACGTGGGGAAACCATCTATAGAACCCAAGCCCCGAGACCTATGAAATGAAAACAATGCATCCAAGCATGTCTGCAGCAGGTGTTCAGACGGACAGCTACATCCTGGGCTCCAGAGGAGAGCCTGGCTCTGCCCATCCCCTGCCCTGGGCTCTAACAGACTGTTGACTCTGGTCACCCCTAGGTACCAGATAATGCCAGAAGGGACTCACAGACTCCAGCGTTGTCTGAGCTATCCCTAGGGTAGACAAAATAATTTCATGTCCTTAGGGCTTTTGAGATTGGTGAGGCTACAGAATTGGGGGAAGGGACATGCTGGGATGCCAGGAAGACAAGTTGAGAAGGTTGCACTGGCTGGGTGTGGACAGGAGACAGCGGTGTGCACTAACGGGTGTCACATGTAAATGACCCAGCTCTGCTCAGTGTGGCTGAGCAGCAGTGGCCTTCCCTGTGCTGAACACTGAGGCATGCAGAGATGGCCATGCCATTAGTAGGATAGCTGATTCCTAGTCTGGGCAGAATGTTCCAGACAGAAGGACACTACATGAGGCTATGAATCAACTCCAAAGCTTCAGGAGCCCAGGCAAAGGGACCCTTGGTGTCCAGCGGCCATCATCCATAAGGGCAGGGCTGGCCGTGGCTCTATACCTACTCTGATCCATGAATTTAGCAAGATGCTAAAAGCAGCTAACTAGTGATCAGGCCATCATTCTTAAGGCTGCCAGTGTGGTGTAACAGTTTCCTTCTATCCTGCGTGGAAGCTCCGAAGCAGGAAGGGAGACAACTCAAAAGAACAGCCCTGAAATTGATTCACTAGGCCCCTCCCGCCCAGCGTATCCATGCCAAGCTGCAAAGAAGACTCTGAGAACAGTCCAGCTGCCTGAAAGAAGCAGAAACTAGCCAAGCAGCTCGGAAGAGGTTTCCACTAACCTCATCACTTGGAAATCCCTCCCCAGCTTTTAGAGCTGCCTGCCTGCAGGCTGTGCAGTGTGCGCCTGTGAGCCGTCACCCATGCTGGAGTGGGCTTAGCTGAGTCGTTTTGCTTCTCTAAGTAGTTCTCTACCTATTCTCCTTCTAAGTTATCCCAAATCAACTCGTGGTCCAGCAAGTTGGACTTTGGTAGTACCGTGCTACCCTTCGTGGGTCCCTTCCTGCGGTAAAAATAGATGTGTGTTGTATCTTCCCAGGAACAGTCTTGGTGACACAACACTCGGGATGAAGAAAGGGTGGTGGGAAAGAATGTTGGACTTTAGAGCATCTCCTGGAGCAGAGGTCGAGCCAAGAGCAGGCCTCTGGGACTGCCTGTCATGGAGGGCACTGAAGGGACTTGGCAGGCCTGAGCTTGGCAAACATGGCTCTGGCAGGCCTTGCCTTTCTCTCCCCTTCCCTCTGTCTTGCTAAAAACCATTAGATTAGTGGGGCCACAGACTCTATGATGCTGGGGAGCCTGCTTCACACAGGAAGGCCATGACCAGGAAGAGTAAAACCACTGATGCTGACTTCACAGTGAGCTGACTAAAGCTGACCTGTGCTAACTGTTAGGAAGTCAGGAGGGTCATGTCACACAGCCACCATCTTAAAGGTCTGTCTGTCTGTCCACCCCCCACCCCCCTGTTGTTCCTGTCACAACTCAGGCCCCCTCACCTCTTCTCCGGGAGCAAAGTTCTCATGACACAGAGGACAGCGGTTTGCCACCTTCTCCAGTTTGGCAGCTAAAATGATTTCAGTAGAAAGGACTCGGTTACTTGGATGAGCCCTGTGCAGGGGAGGAAGGGTGCATCTCCTCCCCTGATGCCCGTGCCGGACCGTGCCCGGGAGGACTCTGGTGGCACTCACGGTTGCACTCCTTAGTTTTGATGTGCCCAGGAAGCTCCTCCTTAGGGATGGCCTCGCTGCAGCGGGGGCACTTCCCAAATCCATCCCTTTTGTCACATTCTGTCAGCAGGTGTTCTGTCAGGCTGGATATCTCAACCACCTGTACCCAAGAGAAGAAGACAGAGTGACCCAGTGGGGCAGTACAGGACCCACAGACCAGGGCAGATCTTCTGGTCTTTAACCCTCAGGGCTGTGGTCACACACTTTGTAGAGATGCCATGCCCTTCTGTTCGTGTCACCGTAGGACATGCTGGGGGTGGGACTACAGTTAACTGGACTGTCCGGTATGGCTCTGGGTTCAAATTCTGGCTCCCAGTATTTCTTACAATGTGTACATAAGTACAGTTACCCTACCTGTCTAACACTGAGTAGGACTACCTTCCACAGAGCCATGGCACCACACACTGCTGGAGAGGCCAGCTGTCCACCTGGGGCTTTCAGAATCTGTGCTGCCAGGGATAGGAATGAGTGTGCACAGGGTAGCCCCGCCCTCTCACACTCTTCCCTATGGCAGAGGAAGCAGAACACTCCCCATCTTGTCTTCCTTTGAAGCGGGAGACCCAGAGCAGGAGAGTAGACCAGGGCATGAACCCTAGGAAAGACTGGTAGGGGACAGCGGGAACTTAGTCTTCCATTCACAAGACAGGGGAGACAATGAAAAGACAGAGGTGGCAGGCAGTGAGGGAAGACAGGCGCACTGCATGGGCACAGATGGCTGCGTCCGGAGGTGGAAGGTGTCAACGGACAGGTGCCTAGCAAAGATGGCCAGTGATCAGTGGACAAAGGATGCCCACCCGTCATGGGCAGCAAGTACATGTAGCACAGTGAAAGAGCGAGTGCTCTGTCTCTCTCATTGCTGTGAGCTGTAAGGTAGCCAGGACTCTGCAGTGTTTCTGGCTACTGGCTCAGTAGCAAAAGCCTGTCCAACAGGACCAGGCTAGACGTGCAGCCCAGTGTGGTGTTGTAGTTGTGATCATGGCCACTGTAGAGTGGAGACTGCTGTGCTCATCTTGAACCCACTGTCATTAGTGTTCCTGCAGCCTGATACATGGTAATGGATGGAGCTGCAGCCCTCACCTGAGCTTCCGCCCACCATTCCTGCCCCTGCCCCTGAGCTGCATGCCATCCTGAGGAAGCACCAGAGTAGCACGTAGGAACTAGAAGGCTAAGTGAAGGTGACTCTCCAATGGTGCCAAGAGCCATCTAGGAGAAGCTAAAACTTAGCAGATGATCTTCCTGAGATGGTTCTGCCATGGCCTAAAGTCTACAATAGATTTGCTTCTCTAGGCAAGGCCAAGATTACACCTGAGGAAAGATCCCTGCTATTAATATGCTTTTCCTGTACTTATTAAATATATAACAACCGCTAGGTGTTGGCCCACCCTTTTGAGCAGATTTCTACAGACCTACGAAGATGTACTATCTTGTAGTGATGCTATATAGACAAATAGATAATGCTTCTATAGAAGTCCTGAACTTGATTCAACTAATTTTAGGGAGAAAGATTTTAGAGATGATCTTAGTTGCTAGAAAGATGTAATAAAGATAGAATCAAGAATAGAATGTGCCCAATCCCCATAAAAGTAAGTAAAGGCTGCATAAGAAATACAATGAGCTTTCATAATTACCCTAAAAAGAGAAATAGACTTGGAGCAATTTTGTGTTCAAGGATTTAGGTCCAAGGATAAAGTCACAGGGGTGCACTATGATAAGGTAAGGTCATGTAAACACTGTTGCTTTGAACTTTTCATAAGTATATTATAATGAAGCACTGCTCTGAAGTTAATACCAACATCCTTCTGTAACTCCCATTCTATGTAACTTTTTATCAATGAGGTAATTTTCTAAAGAACTTTTTGTCTAAGAAGGTATAAGAGACCAGGGAAAAGAGATAAAGCGGTGAAGTTGTTGAGTTCTGCCCCGCCCACCCACCCACCCACCCAAATATGCATGTCTGTTTTTCTATATGGACATGTATAGTATGTGTATGTATGTGTGCGTATATATATATACGTAAACATGCATGGATACCTGTGGCATTGATTGTGACAGGTGTATGCATGTTTGAATGTATATGTGTCTGTGCATATCTGCCTATATACAGCATCTTAATTCTTTCCTTTCCTTCTTCTCTGGTTTACAACTTAGCCAGAGAGGTTTCTGGCTGATTCACCAGCAATAAATCCTTTCACTTGATTCCCTGTTGCTAAATAGTATGTGTTAATTGCCAGATATTAGCACTTGTTAAAGTAATAAAGAATTAAGAGTTGTTTCCCTAGCGCTTATTTAAGCATAAACAGTTACAATGCTTAATAAAGCACAGAGTCGGAGAGAAAAGAAGCCAGTGTTTTTAAATCATAGAATAAGCAGGAACGTTTTTAGAATCTTTTAGAAGTTATCAGCAAGCACTCAGTGTAGTTAGAGAGCTAGAAGGCCAGAGACCACCAGTCTTTAAAGCCACGTCCAACGCTACGTCCCACTTCAAGCCATTCCAGGCCAAGCAGGCTCCCGGCTCACTGGCCCAGCTTTTGTGAGCTCTCCCCTGACCTGGTGTGAGTAGCTTCAGGAAACTCACCAGCTCACCATGCTAGATTGAGCTATGTTTTGTTGGTGTCCTGGGAGAGGTGAACAGATGTTTATGAACATCCCCTAGGAAAATCCACACAGCAAATCAGAACCTGACCACAGACACATAGATAGATTCAAATGAGAGTCTTGGAGAAGCAGCCGCATTGCCTGTTGTGGGTAATCAGAGCCATCTACAACTGAGGCTGAGCCATCTAAAGCTGGAGTCTGCAGGGGCAATCTTAATATGCCTGTCCTCACGTGGCATAGACGGGCATGCTTTTTTACAGGACATCCTGAATGTGGCACTCAATCAGAGGATACAGTACATGCCTTCAATAGCACCCAGGACAGCACCGGAAGCTGGCCATGTGCTGCACACTGGCTGGCCACTTGCTGGGGATGAAGGCACGATGCCTGTGAGCCTCTGTGAGAGGAGACCTTGCTAAGACTCTTCCTATGCCCATAGACAAAAGAAAAGCAGTGAGATAGGCTGAGGCTCACAAGAGGAAGTGACCCAGCAATCCCATGAACCTCTGCAGGATGGATGACAAGGGGTGCTGCTGATCCTCTGCCCACTGCCATAGAGGAATGAGAGGCCATGAGGAAGAAACCACCCCAGCTTCTTTCCAAGAGGCCTTCAAAGGCCTTCCCACTCAGTAAAAAGGTCTCATATCCTTTTAAAAGACCTAGAAAATCATCGCAGGAACAGGCAATGAGAGCTAACGGGTGTGAAGCAGAAGGCACCTACCCCAGGAACCCAGGGTCAGGAGTGGACTGCCTCCCCACAGTCACTGACCAGGGGCCATTAGGCCACCCACACCACACACAGTGTTGGTTGCCAGAGCATGAGGTATGTCCCTACTGCTAATGACACCACATGCTGTAGTAGAGGGCCCTGGAGGGGTTCAGCTAGGGTCCTTCCCATTGGCTGCCTTAGTGGAGCCAGGCCCGTGGGTGCCACGGTAGCACAAGGTCTTTGGTATAACCAACTGCTTTCTGACAGGGTTAAGGCCCACTTTACAGCAGAGAAAGAACTCAGGTAAGCTGGAATAAGACCCGTAGTGATGACATCACGGCCCCCAGTGGGGAGTGACTGCCCATTTTCTTAGATGATAGGTCCACAGATTGTCTTCTAAGCATTTGTGTTCATGTCTCTAGATCACTGCTATTGTGAGCTGTGGTCAAGGGAGTCTCCCTTTTGCAAGGAGCACCAGTTACTTCAGAGGCTCCTGGTGGGCCAAAACACTGAAGGCACAGACATCCACTGTTGTGACATGTGGCTGTTAATCTCAAAAATGCCTTGGCACTTAACTTTCTCTGGATCTTGGCTAAATGGAAAAGACTGTGTTTACCCTTTGACTTTGTCCCAGAGTCTGATGAGCCAGATAAGGGACAGAAGATGGAGGTGCAGCTGTCAGGAAGAAACAACCTAACCAGCACCTTTGATAGTGTCCACGAACCAGCTACGAGGTTCATTCAGCCTTCCATGAACCTTGTGTGCTGGCTTCTGTCTATGGAGCAAAAACAAGTTTCTTTGCTTACATACATTGGTGTAAATATTTGGTTTCAGCTTCCACCTAACAGCTTGGTAGCGCAAGGCTCAGTTTTATGTCAAAGAGAATAATCTATTAAACCCCCCCCCCCCCAAGGCTCTGGGAACATAGCAGAAGAGGGCAGGAAGAAGGCGAGCCTTGGAGGGAGATGCAGTGTGGCTTATTGTAACCACTGGCCTCCAGTGGCAGAGATTGTGGTGACCCGAAGAGTACCTCGGCCCCACAGTTATGATGATGAAATAAGAAATGACCCTTGTGATCGAGAGGTCATGTGCTGTGCTGCAGTAGCCATAAATGAAGTTTGACTGAGGGGTTAGGGGAGTGGGAACACTTCAGTGACACAACTGCTGAAGAGTCAGCCATAAGTAACTAATAAGTTAACTGGTAAGTCAGACTTAGAGGATCATAATCAGCGTCCCAGCTGGGGACAATAGGGAGTTCTCTGTTTCCCAGGAGTAATGCAGTATGAAATGGCCAGGAGCAAGGCTGTTGCCAGCCGTTCTGAACTCAGTCAGTCATGCCATGGATCAGTTATGGTCTCTGCAAGCATGTGCATGGCAGTAGGCAAGCCAGCACAGAGAATATGGGCCACACACAGGACTGCACTTACACAGAGCTCCAGCAACAAATGCTGTGAGCGCCATCAGAGTGAGTCTGGGACGCCTGAGTTATGGCCATGGAGACGGTGGCTGACACGCCAGTCACTCTGGACCACAGCACTGACTTCTCTGCTCTCCTGAATTTTCCTTTGGAGCCTCAAAGATCTAGGTTACTGTTCCTTCTTGGTCTTTTTCTCTAAACCTAGGTGTGCTAACTGTGCCCTTGTGCTTAAGCACCTGACCTGGCTGAGCTGTCACTGTGAGCAGCCATGGCCCATGCCCAGCTCCTGACCTGCCTGCAGTGGTCGCATCTGGTCAGCATGAGGCAGTGTTTCCAGTAGTGGAGGTCCAGGCCCTCTTCTGTGAAGGACTCATTCCTCTCCCCACAAAAGATACACAGACTACAATGAAACAGAAAAGATGAAAGTAAAGGCCAGGCTCTGGCTACTGTCACCACACAACCATGACTGCACTGGACTCAGGACTCTCTGGACCCCTCCTGTCCTGAAATGCCTGGTGCTCCCAGGGTAGGCTGTACCTCCTGGGAAGGACAGCATGGCTCAGGGTTCTCGAACAACACCAGGAGAAAGGTCCTCACCAAGCAGGATAAAGAGCTTAAGATCCCTCTGGTGTAAACCTTGCTGGCACAGTCCTACTGTAGGTGGCATATGTCACAGAAGAGCTGGAAGACAGCTCAGTCCCTTAAAGACTGGAACTGCCCCTGGACACTGTACATCATTTTTTTGCAGCAGAATGCCCAGGGCAATTGTTGCAGGGTGAAGAAAGGACTGTGGCTGAGCCTGGCCCAAGCCAGTGTGCCAGCAGCTTAGGGCAGTTTCCAGGCTTTGGGATCAGGAAGAGGAGTCCAGAGTCAGTAGAGAGAGCCAGGAGCTGCTTGCTCACAGTCTCTCGGTAACTCCCATGCAACAGATCCAAGTGGCATCACTTACTTATCCAAATAGTGGTTATCTGGGATTTCTGGAGTGTCAGGTGGGGTAGCTTTCCTTCCTTGAGGGTCTGAGATTAAAAGAGCACAATTTGGGTAACATTTGGTTGAAATGTTTAAAGTTTCAGTAAGAAATAGTCATTTTTAAAACTATCATTTAAAAAATGGCATCCAATGGTAAGGCACCCAACCCAACATTCACACTCAATTAGGGCTGCAGAGCCAAGAGCTTTGTTTTCCTTTCTCTTCAGTGCTAGGGGTCAAAGTTCTAGGGGTCAAATCTGGGGCCTTGCCCACCCCTTGCAGTGCCACGAGCTGCACCTGCAGCCCCTGGTTTGTAAGCCTGGTCTGTGAGCCTCGCTATGTAGTCAGAGCTGTCTCAAACTCGATGTGGTGCTTTGAGTGACAACGGTCCCCACAGGCTTGTGTGTCTGGATGCTTGGTCCCCAGCTGCTGGAACTGTTTGGGAAAGATCAGGACATGTTGCCTTGTTGGAAGAGGCATGTCACTGGGGTTGGGCTTCCCAGTCTCTCTGTTTGCCTGTGCCTGTGGATCAGACAAGCTCTTAGCTACTGCTTTAGCAGCATGCCTGCCTGCTGCCATGGTACACATGGGCTCACCCTCTGACACTACAAGCCCCAAATGAACTTTTTCTTCTGTAAGTTGCCTAGGTTATGACATCACAGCAACAGAAAAGTAACTAAGACACATGCCACCCCCACCTCACCTGCCAGGCTCATGAGTGTGGTACCAGGCCTACTAAAGGAAGTGATTTTCACTTGTTTTTAGTCAGTCTTGAACTTGAAACTTGGTATGTAGCCTAGGTTGGTCCCAAACTCAAAAGAGACCTTGCAGTCTCTGAAAGCTGGGATTAAAGGTGTGTGCCACCATGCTCACGGGCCACATGCTCAGCAAAGCCATGCTTTCAGTGATGAGTTGCCCTGATGGGAATTTGCTCACCCTGAATCTTGATTTTCACAGCCTCGCTCTCCTTCTCCTAAGACACAAAGAGAAAAAGGTAAGGAGCAAGTTGCGGCGTGTGTGCAGCCCGACAGGGGAGAGGAAGCAACAGCTCCAGTCTCTGCTCTGTTTTCCATATGCTCCTCTCACACTGGCCATTGGTGGGAAAGTCTGGGGACCGTCAGCCCTTCTTGGACAAATATATTTAGGCATGTTTATTGCTTTTCCACTTCTTGTTTTTTCCCCATTTGTGTAGAGAGCAGCATGTGAGACCTCTGCCCATCTCTCAGCACCCCTGGAATGTGCAGCAGCTGTGGCCACAGGCACAGGCAATGGCAGCGTGAGCACTGGTGTAAGCACAGAGCTCAGAGGACCTCTTTGGGGAGTCAGTTCTCCATTTATCATGTGGGTCCCAGGGACTGAACTCAGGTCATCAGGTCTGGCAGTGAAGACCCCTGCACCATCTTGCCTGACTCTAACTTCAGGGACTTAACTGCACAATTAATGGTCAGAAACCAACTCCAACCTTGAAGTAAAATGCACAGGGAGTTTCTACTCTACACAGGGCCTGCTCTTACCACGTGCCCGACAGCCCTTAGAGAGGCCTCAAGTACAGTGCCTGGTGGATTTCCTTGCATGACTGAAATCACACCTTCAGCTGCAGGCCACTTCCAGGGTAGGCAAGAAACTGTCCCTTCAAGCCCCACAGCAGCAGCAGCAGGGCCCAGTCTGGCTTCTTTTATTCATTCCACAACCAACCCCCCAAAAAAGTAAGGGTTACATCTGCACTGCCCCACCCCCACCCCACACACTCGGGTGACCTCACCTGGACTCTAGCCTGGGTCTCTCTCAGTTCTGCCGACTGGCCCTGTAGAGCCTTGATCTCTTCTTTCTTTTGCTTTTCTGCTTCTTTTGTGGCTACTCTTTTCTGGGCCTGGTTTTAAAAAGAATTTTTTTTTTTCCACATTAGAAGATGTTTTGGGGTAGCTTCAGACACTGGGAGACAATTTATAGCATCTAAATTTGGTAATAAGAATATAACTTTTTTTTTTTGGTTTTTCGAGACAGGGTTTCTCTGTATAGCCCTGGCTGTCCTGGAACTCACGCTGTAGACCAGGCAAGAATATAACATATTAAAAGTCAATTCTCCAGTAATTTACTAAAAGTTTGTGCATTGCTAATCCTGCTCTTCCCAGACAGAGTAACACTGGTCTCACAGCTCACAGGCAGGACACAGACAGCCCAGAGCCATGCTCAGGGACCCAAGGCCATGCTCTTCCTACAGACTGTGCTTCTCCACATGGGGCTCCTTAAAAAAGAACCTAGCAATTTGTTCATGTCTCAGGTAGCATTATACCCTCCCTCCCTCCCTCTCCCTTCTTCTTCCCCCTCTCTCCCCTCCCTCCCTCCCCCTTCCTCCCCTCCCTCTCTCTAGCCCAGCTTAGCCAGTGTTCCCAGCAGTGCTCTTAGCTCAGCCTCCCAGTGCTGAGATCACAGGCGTGAGTCAGCACAGCTGGCTTATTTCCAGGCCACATCCTAATCGCAGACTACAGTCTCATCAATCCATGAAGATCTACTCACCCTCACCTCAGCCTCCGTCAGCCTGCCATCTATCTTAGCAAACCCCTCAAAAATGGCTTTGTAGAGAAGGTTCCTGCGTGTGGTGCTATCGTCTGGAGGAAGGTGCTCCAGGGTGAGGGCTGGGTGCTGTCTGTACATGTCCAGGATGATTCTGACTGTTGTCTCTCGCACCTCATACACCCTGTGCTCCAGGGCGCTCACTGCAAACTGCAAAGAAAGCAGTGTCAGCTCTGCTACTGATTTTCTGAACAACAAAGTTAACTTCTCCCAGCACAAAAGTGACCTGAGCATACTGCAAAGGCTTGGAAAATAAATACAAGGCCAAGATGAGACAAGCACCCCACTGTCCTGCACACAGAGGGAGCCACACACAGCTGCCCACTGTCCTGCACACAGAGGGAGCCACACACAGCTGCCCACTGTCCTGCACACAGAGGGAGCCACACACAGCTGTCCACTGTCCTGCACACAGCACACTCATGTCCAATGAGTGCTGTGCCTTTTCCATGTGGCAGGGATGTAGTGCCAGAATTAGTCGAGATTAGAGTGTACAGTCACTTGTATCCAGTGTTGTGGATCAAACCTGGGTTTTCATGCTTGTCAGGTGAGGACTCAGTCTGCTCCCCGCTACTGGTGGCGACCACTCTACCCTCTCACCAGTTAGTGTAGAAGCAGCAGGAAGATCCTAGCCGCTCCCACATGTTCTCATCAGACAGCCTTGCTCTCCTCTGTGGAGCTGGGGCCAGTGTCATGGCGCACGAGGCTGGCTCACCTTCATCACATTGTCCACGGTGAAGCCTGAACTTTCCGTGCCCAGGTCTCTCAGCAGCCGGGCCAGGAGATCCACTTGGCTCATTGCCAGATGAACAGAAGCATTGGCCTTCAATGGCTGCACCAAGTAAGTGGGAACAAGCTGGAGAGACTTCACCTCCTTAAACAAGGCCATTTCCTATAGGATACAGAGCAGTTTGTTAACTGTTAGGGAAAGGCTGGAGGGCATTTAGTACAATTTAGCATGATGTCACACTGAACCCTGAAGAGAACAAACAGGGAAGGGACAGAGACAAGCCACAGGAGAGCTGTGAATGGGAAGCTAGGGATTCTGGGAAAGAATCAGAAAGGGGGCAAAACCACAGACCTGAAGCAGAAGAGATCAACAGGAAAGTGAGGGAACTTTACAGAAGACAGTGAGAACCCCAGGCTTCCACTCTTGGTGTTACTCAGCTACAATGGCAACTTGTTCAGAATTTAAAACTCGGAAAGAGACGAGGCTTGAGCTGGACTTTCAGCACTGAGTGTCAACAGTCCTTTGTCCAGTGCAGTCACTGGTGAAAGAACATAAGCCCCACCCATTGCTTCCATTGTTGGGAAACAGGGTCTCCCTCTGGAGCCTAGGTCTCCTTGAACTTACCATATGGTATGACATGTGGAAACAACCTGTCTTTTATTTAGGCCATGAGTGATGGCTCAGGTACAAAGGACACAGGTACAGTGAATATGGCCTCTGGGGGTCAGGACAGCAGGTTCCTGAGGGTGAGGCTCAGGGCCAGTTAACCTGGTGACTATGAAAGTTTATTTACTTTTTATGTGTGTATCTATGTACATGTGTGCTCTGTGTGTCTCTGTGTGTATGCCACATGGGTGCAGGAGTGCTTAGTAGCCAGAAGGAAGCATTGGCTCCTGTGAAGCTGGAGTCACAGGAGGGTGTGAGAAGTCAGGCCTGGGGGCTGGGAACCCAATGCAGCCAGTCCTGTGCTCTTCACCACTGCTGCTGTCTCTGTAGCCCAACTTGGTAACACTGGGCACAAGGTAATCTCACATGGAGGAAGCTTTAGACTACCCAGAAACTAACAGGGGAACCTGCCAGGCAGCGAGACACAATCCTGGAGCCCTAGCCGGGAAGGCTCAGGCAGGGGAACTGTGAGTTGAGGGTGGCATGGCTATATGGTAAAACTCTTCAGAAAGCACTTAACACGGCTGAGTGTTGGGGCACACTCCTGAAGCTGGCTGTGGGAGGGCTGAGGAAGGAAGGCTGAGGAGGGAGGGCTGAGGAGGGTGGCCTGGATGACATGGACAGTCCTGGCTCTTAAGGAAAAACAAAAACCAACTTCCTCACTGACATCTTCCTGCTTCTGCCTCTCAAGAGCTGATGTATCCTCAGCAGTGACACCCTGTGCAAGCCTTGTAGTGCAAGCCTTGTAGTGCAAGCCTGTGGTGCAAGCCTGTGGTGTAAGCCTTGTGGTACAAGCCTTGTGGTCAAGCCTTGTAGTGCAAGCCTGGGGTGTAAGCCTTGTGGTGCAAGCCTTGTAGTGCAAACCTGTGGTGTAAGCCTACTTGTAGTGCAAGCCTTGTGGTCAAGCCTGGGGTGTAAGCCTACTTGTAGTGCAAGCCTTGTGGTGCAAGCCTTGTGGTCAAGCCTTGTAGTGCAAGCCTTGTGGTGCAAGCCTGGGGTGCAAGCCTTGTGGTGCAAGCCTGGGGTGCAAGCCTTGTGGTGCAAGCCTGTGGCCAAGCTTTGTAGTGCAAGCCTTGTGGTGCAAGCCTGGGGTGCAAGCCTGTGGTGCAAGCACACTGCAGCACTTCTGCTCCGATTGCTTGCTTTATTTTTTCCCATTTGTTTTCCCTGAACATTACGTTTCTTAATAAAGCCAGGTCTTAGATTCTCCACAGTTTGAGAAATGACAAATGTCCCAATACAGATGTATGTCCTCACAAAACTTTGCATCAATTTTAAGGAATTCTTAGATTTTCTCAAGTCTAGATATGAAGCTTAACGAGAGGATCCCTAAGTCTGCTGGGTGGTTCACCCCTATGATCCTGTGCTCGGGAGGCCAAGGTGGGATGCATGAAACCCTGCCTCATACTAAGAAAAGCACAAAACAACCTTCCTGAACTGCATGGCTCATGGCAAACTTAAATAAAACCAAAGATATTTCTGCAGTACTTCATAAACTGCGTGTCAACCTCCTGCCCATTTACACGTGAACTTTTCACACAGGCAGCTCACAGTAAGTGTTCGGTGGGGGACTGCCCGTTCTTGTTCTCCTCTTCCTTTTTGTTAACAGTCCTCTGTGTGACCCGTTGTACTTACCCTGTGCATGTGTGTGGGTGACAGAGGAGGGCAGAGGTTTCCTTCAACCCCATGGGCCCACCTCAGGGATGGAACTCAGGTTGTCAGGCTTGGTGGCAGGCACCTTTCACCCACTGAGACATCTCACTACCCTTTCTTTTGTTCGTGTGAATGGTGTGCATACATGTGTCGATGCATGCTGGCATGTGTGTCGATGCATGCTGGCACGTGTGTGTCGATGCATCATGCTGGCACGTGTGTGTCGATGCATGTTGGAATGTGTGTCGATGCATGCTGGCATGTGTGTGTCGATGCATGTTGGCATGTGTGTCGATGCATGCTGGCATGTGTGTGTCTATGCATGCTGGCATGTGTGTGCATGCAAACTGGTATGTTGAGGCCCAAGGCTGATTTCAGGGATCTTCCTACATGGCTCTTCCACTTTATTTTGAGGCAGGGTCTCCTAGTCAGACCCAGTGACTGCCAATCTGGCTAGACTCGCTGGGCAGCTTGCTCCATGGAAGCACTATCTCACCTTCCAGGTCTGGACCGAGCAAGCCACCATGCCTACCTGGTATTTATGGGTTCTGGGATTAACTGAGTCAGCACCGGCTTAAGTGCTGAGCCACCTGCCTAGCTTTATACACTCCTTATTTCCATGTCCGACGAGCTGTGTGCTCTCAGGCCTGCAATCTGAGCACGTGGAAAGCTAAGGCAGCAGATCACTGAGGCTGACGTAGCCTGGACTCTACAGTGAGCGAAGTCCAGCCAGCATTACAGAATGAGACTCCATCTCAAACAGCAACAAAAGCTTATGTTTCCACAGAGCTTGTCCCTCCAGCACTAGGGGAGCACGAGGGCAGGTATCTGAGGCTTTGCAGTACAGCGGAACCCTGCAAGGTGGAGTCAGACAGCAACAGGATGGTGACAGGGAAGTCCCAACCTGGATGAAATTCAAGGCCATGACACGGAGGCGGGCAGAGGAGTCTCCAGTTCTGGCGAGTAACAGGGGGATAGCTCTCTCCACACAGTGCGTCGTGTCGAGTTTGCTCAGCTTGTGCTTGGGAATATACTGTGTAATTATCATTTTCAGCAATTTCAGTGAAGCCTGAAAGACCTGAAGAAATGAGGTAGATGAGCTACGTAGGAAGGGGGAGTTCAAGAGGAAGTCGGCAGCAAATGTGAACATTAGACGATCAACTGCTTCCGTGCACAGCACTCCGTGCCCAGAGCCCTGCACCCCACTCGTTCCCTCAGCACTTGACGCTGCTGACCATGTGACGACAGCTCCCCATCCTGAACTAACCCTAGTCCTCAACCTGTCCTGTCTGGAGTGCTCGTTCTAAAGCCTGCTCAGAGCTGCAGAAGTGAGGGCGACTTGCAGCCCCTCAGGAGCTGTGGTGACTCAGCCTCTCTGCTGAGGATGATGGGAAAACAGAGGCTGTGCAAAGCTGAGGAAGTGACCAGGCAAGGATGGCCCCTCCCACCTGTCATTACCCTGCCTCTTGCTGGGGAACCCTTATCCTGGTCTCACTGAAAGCTAAGTGACCGTTCTATCAGTGACCTGGGGACAGCAGGCTGAGGGACTCACTGAGGTCACAATGTCCTTTACAGCTCTTCTGATGAGAAAGACAGATGCTCGGAGCATGTTTTTCAAGTCTTCCTTCTGGGTTCCAACAGGCACCTCCATCAGCTTCTTGTACAACGCCAGCAGTGCATCTTCTCGGCAGGACCACATCTTAGAATAGGCCCCAGCCACCTGTGGGAAAAGCAGGCCTGCTTTACTTCAGGAGGTGGCTTGTCCAGCACCATACAGACACCCTAGACTGCCTGCCATCTTGCTCTTTAAGCCTCTTTTCTGGTAGAGAGCTGTCTGCGGGTGGAGCTGTGTTAACGGGAACGAGGACCCGAGGACCCGCACACTGAGGACACGGACTCCTGCAAGCTGGCCGCCACATGTGAATGGCAGGGTGTGTACACAATATGTGCGCGCGCACACACCCTCCCAGGCACAGGCACATAGACATACAGACTGAAACACAGATACACACACACACACATAAACAGACATACAGACTGACTCACACATAGAGACACACAGATATACCCAGAAACACACACACACACACACACACACACACACACACACGAAATTAAACAAAAAAAAAATCACAGCTGTCTTCCCTTTTTTGCTGTGTGCTCTGTGTGCGTGCGCACATGTGCATGCCTTTGTGATTGTGTGCATAACTTTGTTTTCCTTTTTTACCAAGGCTTCGCCTAAGATGTCGATGGCAGAGCTGGCTTCTCTCAAGGCCTTCTCTGTCAAGGGCTCTGGTTCCCCTGAGACACCCCGTCTCCGGACATCGCTGTCTGCCTCTCTCACTTCTGGCTCTGCAGATGCTTCCCCCAACTGCTTCTGAGTAACAGGAAGAGGTCGTTCATCATAGGGCAGGACTTCCACCTGTGAGGTAAGCAGAGGCGAGCCAAGTGCCGTGGAGCTGAGGCTCTACCCAGGATGCCTCCTCCACAGCCCGGTGGGCCCCTGGGTGAGAAGTCTGAAGAGATTACTCTGCTAAGTTTGAGTAGCATCAGATTAGGGTAATTCCTACAAGTGGATTATAACTGGGAAAATCAGATGAAGCCTTCCATTCCTGTCTAAGCTGCAGCCTTTCAGGCTCAGCCGACACGAAGCACAGGAGGAAGGTCATCCGTTATTTCTGGACTAGTATGCTGACATTCTTTGACTGTACTAAATATGCTTGTTATCTGGAGGCCTCAGGGCCAGCACAGCCTCCCAGGAAAGTGATCGGTAACGAGCTCCCCCTGGGGTGCCCCTGGGGAGCAGCTGCTGTCCCAGCCGTCAGTCCTCCAGCACTTAACCCAGCATGCACCCTTCTTACGCCCACACAGGAGGGCAGCGAGGAACCCTCATAGCCGTGCCCGACACAGACCAAGGCACAGAATGAAAAAGGTAAGCACACAGTGGTGAGAGCTGAGGGAGCGTTCCTGACTGGGTCCAGATACAGTGACAAGTCGCTGACCCTTACCGAGACAGTAGGTGAGTACACACCTGTGAGAATAAGTTTCTCAGAGTCCGAAATCACATGTGCCAACCCTGAGCCAACACAGATGTCTCAACTAGGCTGCAGAGGCATCACTACCCCAAGATGACACATGAGCACAAGGTCCCTCTGCTTTGCAATGACGCTCTGGAAGGCCTGGTGGGGCCAGTCAGCATAGGCATCTCCTCTGTTCTGGCTGCTGCTTCAGAGGCTGGCGTGTGACTGAGGGTCATCTAGCTGGACTGAAGTGAGGACCCCTTAGCAAAATTTTCTCCTGTGGCAGTGGGTAGCCAAGGGAGAGAGGAACTGGAAAGTCAAGTGATACGAAGAAACCAGGTTTCTGATGAGACTTGAGTTCCTGAGTTAAACCAATCCTGGAGCCCACAGGACCTGTCATGTTCCATGTTAGACCAGTCAGTAGAGTCCAGTTTTCTTAGGTCTCCTGTTACAATGCTGTGCTAAAGGCACAGTGACCACGTATAGATGCACGATACTATGTGGAAAGTGTGTATAGCAGAATTTATCCACTTATTCTGGGACAGGATCTCACTCTACGGCCTTGACCGTCCTGCTACTTGCTATGTAGGCTAAGCTGAACAGGCAGCAATCCTGCTCCAGCTCCTTGAGAGCTCCAGGCATGCACACATGCTTTCTTATACCCTGAAGCAATGATCGAGGCAGATGTATATATTTTCTTTCAGGGGCTTCAAAAGATAGACTTTGTGAGGAGCAACCCAGAAGGCCTGGCAGGCTGGACTACAGATGTGCCTCTCAAGGGGTGTGGCCAATGGGTTTTGCTCCCTCCCCTCTTGCTCTGCTCTAGCTTGTGTCTCAGCTCCCTCCTGGATGCAGGGAGGGCTGGCCCTGGGGGAGGCATGTACCTGTACTGAGATTAGCACCTGGGTCAACCCATGCTGTTGATGACTGTCACGCTGGAGGAGAGTAACTTACATGGCTCCTTGGGGCACAGCCTGCGGCAGGTGGGGACTGGTCCACTGCTGAATGCCGAGGAGAAGCTGCCAAGGGCTTCTCCTGGAGGAGGGCCTCTCCAGCAAACCTGTCTTCAGCTACCAGCTCTTCTGTTCGAGGAAGTGAGGGCACTGCCTTCCAGTGCTGGGGACTGCTGGGAGATGCAAGGGGCTGGAGGGGCAAGGCAAATGGCCTCTGTATCTGGAAGGAAGATGGGACAAAGGGTGTGACTGCTGCAGATCATCTGATTGAAGGAAGACTGAGCTGAGAGGAAGCTAGCAGACCAGAGTGTAAGAACAGCTCGTGAGTGCATATGAGCCGTTCTAAGTCCCAGGACCATGGCATCTCCTCAGCTGTGTCTGCCTTATCTACAATGTAGGCTATAGAGCAGAGCCACATACCTGACTTAGCATGACCACAGGTGCTTGTGCAGTGTTTACCAATACCTGTGTGACAGAAGCACAATGGGCAAGCCCCTGGGGTCAGAATCGGGCCCTGCTGTTCACAGCCAGTCAAGTGATTATGCACAATGCAGAGCTGCCTGGCAGGGTCTGCCCCAGGTAGCACCCTGGGGTTCTCACTGGTCTATGTTTCTACCTGGAAGGAAGGCAGAGACATGCAGCCCACTAGTACCAGCCTGAGGCTGGCAGCCTAGAGAGTGGGTCTGGTGAGAACTGGCAGCCTGTACTCAGCACCGAGCACCCCTCTCTCACTTGCCATGTAGTCATCGTCTGCCTGCATGAACTGTAAGACTAGGGACAGAGTGTCTTGCTAGAAGTCTTTCTCCACCCAATCAGTCTATTCCAGTGGCTTCACATCTACAGGCACGTGGTACAGGTGCCACACTCCATACAATATGGAGACCAGTCTGGAGGGATCCCAAGGCCTTGGTCTTCCTGACCTTGGGCTCTATGAACTCTCGAAGATCCCATCACAGCAGAAACCTGCTGATTGCTCAAGACAGGGGGTTACCTGCCTGAGCCCTGAGCCTGAGCACAACCCTGATCATCCCTTCGCTCTCTCCCAGGTGCCCTCACCCTGTGGCCAGAGCTAACCTCTGGCTCGCCCTGCAGAAGGCCATGTAGTTCCAGCTGTTCATACACCTGGGCACGGTAGCGAGCCATCTGCTGTTTCTTCTCCTTGGCCAGATCGTAGTCCTCCTTCTCCACTGCACAGCGCTTCTCCACCTCATAGCGCCCTAGGCGCTCACCAACCTGCAGCACACAATGTGGGCATCTGCTCCCATAGGACAGGTGTGTGTGTGTGGGTGTCTGTGCTGCGCGCTGTCTCAGCACCTGGCACTCGGGAGCCCCACACGGCCAGAGCCCAACCTCCACAGGAGCAGGAAGCCTGACTCACTGATCGGCAACTCTAGCTGCCTGGGACTCTAACACCACCTCTGCCCCTCAGCCTTCGGGAACTCTCCCGGGTGGTGCACAGGAGACCCAGCCGAGGCAGATGAGGGCATGTTCAGAAGCTGTACCTTCTGCAAGTCAGCGATCGCTTGCTTCAGTTTCTTTGCATGGTCATAGCGCTCCTTCTTGACAGCTTCCCGCTTCCTTTCATCCAGCCTGCGGATGATCTGGGCAACTTCAGGATCTTGGTACATGTCAAATGCCAAGTCATCAAGAGGAGAGATGTAGTCAGATCTCCTAAGGAGAGATGACCCTTCAGGTCAGGAGAGCCAAGAGCTCACGCTGAACACACAGGAGAGAAGGTTAGGAAAGGTGTTCACTGGGTCTCCCTCATGACGGAGAAGGCTCAGAGGCTGGTCAGGCTACAGCCATGAGCCCCTGGGGCTCCTGTTCCCGGTGCCTCACTGGGCTGCACGTCAGGCCAGGCCTGGCCTCAGGTACACTCAGTGTCCACAGCCTGTCTGTGGCTATTGCTGTTATTCTTCCATTTTAAGCACAGCAGGAAGTAGCTTTACTCTGGGTGAGAGTGCTGCAGAAGCATGGGCCTGCCCACACCACACACGCCCAGGGCACCAGTCTCAGGGTCTTACATCTGTGACATCAGCTGCATAAAGTGACCCAGATGCAAGCTGTGACTTGCGTATTTTATATATAGGTAAAGTTTATATAAATATTATCTGTCACAAAGAGTCTGGTTGGAAAACTTGAATAACAAGGTCAAGTGGGACTAGATATACACTGTCTGTATTTAAAAGTCCCCAGGCTCCCTTCTGCTGTTCCCACTCTCTGATCAGGCCCTTTACCTGCCAGCCCAGCGACCGATACTGCCATGAACATCTGCAGCAGCTCTGAACATCCCTTCCATCAGTAACACAAGAGTGACACAGCGCACATTAACTGCCAACACTGTGCTTGCTTGCAAGCCTACACTACTTTGCCATGATGTCCCAGAAACCAATACAAAGGTTTTATTTTTAAAAAAGTGCCATGGTGCCACAGTCAGGAACATACCCACTCTTACGCAACACGCCAGGGCCAAGCCAGGGTCTCAGGCAATGAAGATCGGCACTGACTCAGGCAGGCTTCTCACAACCCTCTGCCTCTGCCTTCACAGAATCCTGGGGGCCAGGCAGGCCAGACAAGACACACCACTAAAGATGGAAGCTCTGTCAAAGCACACCACAGTGTGCTGTAGGCTCAGGCTTCAGGGAGGGCAGAAACCAAGGCGTGGCCACCAGGAAGGAGCAGACCAGTGGCTCCCCTGCTCTCGCCTGACCTAACTGAGAAGTTGTGGAGGAATGGGGGAGGGGACTTACCCAGCAAAAGTTCCATCTAGGGCTGGATCCTCAGGATTGTGGGGACTGTGACCCAGGTAGTGGTCTATCAGCTTCTCCCGAGAGGTCTTTGGGAACAAAATATCCTCTTAGACTCTCAGCAAACAACAGACATAACCAGTCTTAATTTTACAATTGCTTAATAGAGAGGTGCCAGCGAGGCTCAGTGGTCCTAGTCTTCTGCATGAGCAGTTAAAATTCTTGAGGAAATGGCCACTAACCTATCTGACAGCCAACCATAGTGGTATGCCGACTTCTGAATTGAGATGTTTTGTGATGGGGAATGCAGTTTTATGTTTTTAGAAATGAATCTTTCATACTTACAATGCTGCTTTCATTACCCAGATCTGCGGGGTCTCCAATGATATTTATTGCAACCAAAGCCACCTAAGAAATAGTTAAATCATCAGAAGTATGAAATGTGGGAGATGCCTTAGTCCTGTTGCCAGCGCTTGCCTGTGGTGTTATCAGGTAGGATGGTGTATCCCCAAATGCACTGGCAGTAAGGTCCACACTACGTAGAGAACCGAGGTGCACACGAGAGGCCTGCTGTTTTAATGCTCCACCAAGTGACTGCAATAATCACGAACCTAGAGTTTTACCTGAGTCTCCCAGGCAGCCAGCACTCCAGGATGAGTGTGGTGGTCCACACCCACTAATGGAACACAGCCTGCTTCACCTCCATGCCGATTCTCACCTCTCACCCTTGGTGAAGTCACTTCTCTTTCCCACCCATCACTGTGACCCAAGCTCTAATCAGTTCCTACTGTTGGACATGTGCAGATGAGGTGGAAGGAGACAAAAACATTAGAAATGGTTGCTCCAGTTTCCCATGGGGCCATGCTATAATGAACCTTGTGACATAGCCGTGTCTCACAGCTTATTTGCCTGCTATGACAGAGTGACCTGCTGGCTTGCTCCTGCTCTCCTTGGAGGGGCAGCAAGTAGTGAAAATGTGTATGCTCACAAGGTTGTTTTGGACAAACTCGATCTCCTTTTTCAGGGTAGAACAGGGTTTTTCAGGAAACAGGATTTCCTTTTACAGGGTAGTCCTGGGGATTGAACTCAGGCCCTGAGCATGCTGGGCAAGCAAGCATTCTACGACGGAGATACGCCCAGCTTCCCCAGTTTCCAATTCATTCATCAAAAGGAAGAAAAGGCAGCAGTGCAGCCTAAGCAGCTGGAGTGGAGTGTGCTGCTGACCCAGCACTGGCCAGCTGACCTCCATGGGCACTGACCTCAGGTAGCTCTGAGGTCTTAGCTGTCATGTTGCCAAGGCAACAGGCTGCCAGTCAGTCACATATGCTCTCAGCAAATGAAAACATGAGGGGGGAACAGTCAGCCACTGCACACGGGTGACATAAAACCTCCGGGAGCCTTTGCGCTCTTTTATATCTGAGTCTGGTTCAGTCACAGAGGCTCTTGTCTGCCCTGTGACCATGTGCCCAGCATCACCCTATGGGAGAGCCTGGATGCAGAGAGCAACAGCCACAAGAACAGCTGACTCTCTTACAGAGCTGTGGGGTGACGGGTGCAGAGGGCAGGCATGGGCTGTGTTGTCAGGACACAGCCTCAAGCACACACAAATCTCACCTGATTATAGATGTTGTACTTGTTGGTGTGGTTTTGGTGAAAAATCAGTTTAAGAAACTGCCCCACAGCATCCACGTACACAGACTTGAGTTCCCGGGCTTTGCAGCCTGTCTTTTCATTATCACAGAGGGAGACATAGCTGAAAGGAGGCACAGCGGAAGTACTGTTGACAGCCATCCCCACTCCTGCCGAACCCCACAGATGTGGGCTGTGCCTCTTAAGCATATGAAACGCCAGGCTGTGTTGGGAAGGTCACAGAGGGCCAGGAGGAACAATCCATGGAGCCGGGACACTCAAGCCACCATTACACACTCGGGGTTTCTTACCCCAGTCTGCGGAAGCGCTCTGCTTGGTATGGCACCAAGTACTCAGGCAGGCTTTCGCTGATGTAGAACTCGACTTTGCTGGAGATCATGTACTGGTGAGCAAGTAACTGCAGTTTTCTTATTCGACACCTCTCTACCATCTGGAGAACTATTTCTTGTGGAAACTGGCAGAATCTGAAAGCAAACATGGGTTTGGATTTCTGAGCGATGTTTGCAGCCTTCCTGTCTGCCTGCTTTCAGGCAGGGGAGTGTGAGGCCCAGCATGGCTGATGTGGCATGGCTGATGTGGGAGAGCCTGTACCTGAAGGGAATGCTTCCTCCCTTCCAAAGCCTGGACCTAAGGCTGGTTGGCCCTGCTGGCCACCTGCAGACCTAACCTCAGGCTGTTAAAGACTAATGGCTGAAGTGGAACTTTAAGCTAATAAGACAAATCAACCATTCTTATGAGGCTGTACAAGCAGGCCAGGCAGAGCCAAAGGCTTCCCACAGAAACCTGAGGACTTAAGGGAAGCATCTGCTTGTAGGAAACCAGGCTGTCAGCTTGCAGGAGGTGACTTCTGGATGTGCTCAGTGCTCCAGGGGCAGCTGAGCTGAAGCTTCTAACTTATACAGGACCTCCCCACTGCAAGAGCACTACGTAAGACTGGGCTAGAGCATTACTTCTGTCAGCAAGGGACCCACACAGAAGGCATGACCATGACTCAGCAGTACAGTGTGCTGAAAGGACAGGGCTGAC
>JADRCH010000171.1:627390-639087 GCA_019843965.1 Rhynchomys soricoides | reverse complement strand
CATGACCATGACTCAGCAGTACAGTGTGCTGAAAGGACAGGGCTGACACACATCAGCTGGCAGGCACTGTGGGCATGTGGAACAAAGGGAGCTTGAAGGACGGGGTGTCAGGGAGGGCCCTCCCTCCACAAGTATCAACATCTCTGTGCCTGGTGACCTGTGTGTGGTGGTGGTGGTGTGTGTGTGTGTTGCCATTGCTGGCCAGGCCTTTCTTTCCACCATCCCACTCAGAAAACCTGTAACTGGGTGAGGCTCCTATGGGTCTCTTTAAGAGTGGAGCCACTTCCTCCAACCTGGGGAACACAGTTAGCCTGGATAGCACTAACACATCAGCCACCTCTAGGACTTAGCCCTGTGCTCACCTCCCAGGTCTCTGACTTCTACAGCTCAGGGCAATGCTCTCCCACTGAGGTATATCCCAAGCTTACCATCCTTGTCAGATACACTGACAGGGGCAGATTGCTTTTGAACTGTTCAGTGGGTGAAGGTACTGCTGCCAACTGGAGTGTGATCCCTGGGATCCATAGAGTGATAAGAAAAAATGAGTCCCACAGGCTGGCCTCTGATCTCCACACACATGAGTGACACACACACAATAAATGTACAAAATCATCTGGAAACTGAGACTGGTGCGCAGGCTCACACCGCCAGCACACGCCATGCTCTACTGGAGTCTGGTGCTCTGGAGATTAACTCTGGATCCCAAGGTTCTTAGGAAGACATGGCAGGAACTTACCTCATCCCTGTGCCCAGCACCCTGAGCATGCTTTCTGTAGCTAATGCTGACAGTACCTTGTCCATTTTGGTGACAGTTCATTTAAGGATATTTTCCCTTGCCTCCTGGTCAGGGGTCTATACCCTTTCCTCTGGTATCCTCTGGAAGCATGTTACTAAAATGAATATAGTTATGACCTTAAAGAAATACCATGCCAATGGGAAAGTGCCATGGTAGTGTGATTGGCATAAATACCACACCACAGGAAGCTCTGCATGTCTCTGTGAGAACCTGCATGGTATTGCAGGGCAGACATAGCTAACATTGGAGATCTCTGCAGAGGGAAATGCAAAAGGGAGAGTGGAAGCTTCACCTTTCAAAGCTTCAGGGAGGCAGGAGACCACTGAACTGGGAGCTTGGAAAGATAGTGGGCATGGCTGGGGAACAGGCATGGCCTAGCTGGCAGCACCTGCATTAGTAGGTATAAAGGATAGCATGCCGAAGCAGGTGCCAAGAAGCTCAGCACCTACAGCCCCAGCAAATGCCCTTCCAACCATCTGCTTTATGTCTCCCGTTCCTTAGCTCAGGCATGGAGGGGAGGGGGTGCTGCTTACTGGGTCCTCTCAGAAACTCCAAGAGAAAAAATGTACTTTAACTGTAATGATTTCATTTAGTTTTCACTGAAATACACCGTATAGCTGTCTAGAAATGCATTTCATGTTCTCAGACCAGGAGGTACAAAGCCTACCATGTGTTCAGACTCAGAGATGTGCTCTTAGCCCCTCCCCTCAGCCCAGCCTTACTTTGGTGACCTCCACCCACTGACAGTCGGTGCGTGGATCATTAGTTCCCGGGCACTGAAGCCATCTTCATGTCCAGAGGAGCTGACCACTACAAATCCAATCTTGTGGGGCATTCTGCACACACTTGCTGTTCAGAAGAGCAGGGAAGAGTTCTGTGAACAAATCCAACTCAGGGTTAGATGGAGCGGTTTGGTTTTTGTTTTTCTAATTTAATTTATTTCATGTATATGAGTACACTGTAGTTGTCTTCAGACACACCAGAAGAGGATATCAGATCCCATTACAGATGGTTGTGAGCTACCATGTAGTTGCGGGGATTGAGCTCAGGACCTCTGGAAGAGCAGTCAGTGCTCTTAACTGCTGAGCCATCTCTCCAGTCCTAGACGTCATGTTAGTTCATGTCACACAAGGTAAGCCACAAAGTCCTCAGAGTTGCCCACCTATCTGAAGAGGCTAGTGTGTCTACAGAACTTTTAGAATGGATGCTCTAATTCTACTTAATGTCCCACTTAAGCTATTTTGACTTTCTTGAAAGTCTGACCTGTGCTGCCTGCTGAGTTGCGTCCTTACTGATGGTTGCGTACTTACTGATGACCACCCAGCCTTTGCTGCATGTGACTGTGATCTAACTCGGGTCTCTGCAGATGTGATCATATTAACGATACCCTACTGGGAGGAACCCAACGTGGCTTTTAACAAAAGGAAAAGGTCTGAGGGTGGCTGAGGGTGGGTATCATTGAGGAATAGTGCTTGCCTATTGTACAGAAGACATATGCATGTACCTCCAATAAACACACACAAGAAGTGGAGGCACAGACACACATAGGGTAGATGCCACATACAGACTGAGACTAGAGCCATCAGAAGCTAGAAAAGGCAGAGGACCCAGACCTCAGAGGTGCTTGTCTCTGCTGCCACTAAGATGCCGGTCCTCTAGCTCTGAGATACACTCCTGTTGTTTAAGACATCCATCCAATTTGCGATACTCTCATGGCAGAACCAAGGCTTCTGGTAGGATACAAGTGTTTTTCTGCATGATGGAGGAAACTAGCGACTGGTAATGCACAGGGAAGAGCTGTTAGTGCAGCAATAGCTGCCTGGGTCAACTTGTAGCCATAGAGAAAGCAGAGTATACAGACACAGCAGGGCAGAGGTGAGCATAGTGGGGCTGAGGACCTGACTCAGGGCAGAAGTGAGCACAGTGGGGCTGAGAACCTGACTCGGGACATTTTAAAGTGTGCTCCAAGAACAAGCTGGACCAGGACCATCTTCTGGCTCCCAGGTGCTGACAGCATGTGGAAAGCCGCCCTGGGAAGCCCAGTAGAGCATCTTGCTGGGTCACTTCCCCTCCCCTTCCAGAAGCGCACAAGCAGTTGTCAGTTTCCCCCTGAACCTGGAAAATCAAGCTAGGCAAGGATGGACTCTGGCTATGAGACAAAACTTTTGGCTTTGGCCTTCAGTGGAGGCTGGGGGCAGGCCTCCCCTTCCCTCAGTCTTAGTGAAGGAAGGGAAGTGCTACTTATGCTAACAGTCTGCTGGAAGCTAAGCTGCCAAGCTGAGGGGAGATATGGCCAAGCTTGAGGGAGCTTGAGGAGGAACAACTGGCTGAATGATTCTTTCAATGCAACTTTTCAGGGAACGAACCTGTATCCAAGCTCACCCCTGTCATTTGGAGGATGCACTTTGCTGTGATGTCTACTTTGCTGCCTGGCACCCTGCTCTCCATGTTGAACAAGAGTACAGAATGGGTTTGGCTGTGATGACTCTGCGCTTCCCTCCAACCTTGGCTGGGGCCTGCTGGCTCTTTCCTAGGCTTGGACAGTCCCTGAATCCCACAGCCCTGCACAGCGAGGCTCCATGAATCCCACAGCCCTGCACAGTGAGGTTCCCTGAATCCCACAGCCCTGCACAGTGAGGCTCATGAATGGGGACATACGTATGCATTGCCCAGAAGAAACTGGTGACACTCAATCCCAGGACTATCTAACCAGTGACACTCAATCCCAGGACTATCTAGAGGCCACAGGAAAGGAGCTTTCTCCCCACAGAGACTCCTAGCACTAGAGTCCACAGCTGCTGAGGCTACCAGCAGAGGTGGGCCTGCCCATGTGGAGCTCACCTTGGGAGGCAGCACTGCCAGAGAGCAACACCCAGGTCCGCAGATGTGATCATACTGAGGGCCTAAAGTGCTTATGGTTACTTCTCAGTTACCAAGCTAATCAAACACTTGCTAAGCAAGATGATGAAGTAAATCATCAGAAGGAAAACCACTCCTCCTAATAAAGGACAAAGAAGTCTACTGGAAGTTTCTTGGAATAAGAGACAACACCGAAATACTCTATGGGCTCTAGCATCCAAACTATCCCCCAGAGAACATGCTTGAAGTGTAATTTAGATCTTTCTCTTACTTTCACTGGATTTGAAAAGGACCGTTTCAAGAACCAATGCCTGTCAGACGTTTGCTGGTTTTTTGGTTTTTTTTTTTTGTGTGGAATGTATGCACTAAATTATTGAGAGTTAGAATGGCAAGCCACTAGTAAAGATGTTATGCTGAGTTCCCTGTGGCTGTCACAGCAGAATGGAGGAAACTGCCCAGAAAATAGCCAAGAGCAGGAATGGGCAGCAATGGGCAGAGCTGGGTGACACAACGGGCTTCTCTAACCTGTGAGACCACACTTCTAGGTCATGCAGGTCCTGAACCCGGAGCTCATCTCCCTCAACCACCACCCTGCCCTTTAGCACACGAGGGCAGCATGTGAAGGCTTACTGGATCCCACCCTTCTTCCTTATCCCCTGACTCCAGGTGGGTGCAACTGCCTGTCCCACCTATGCTCCTGCCTGACAAACGTTCCTTAAATCCAACTTCAGCCACCTTTCCCCAGGTCTTCAAACCCTAGGCGGCCCCCATCTAGGAGTAAAAGTGCTAATTCTGTCCGTCTGACACCTTGTTTCCCCAGTCTCAATTCTTGTCTTGGATTTTTTTTTTTTTAATTTTTATTTTGGGGACAGTCTCTTATTTAGGCCTGACTGGCCTAGAACTTGTTATGTAGTCTAGACTGGCCTCAAACTCAGAGATTCTCCTGCCTCTGCATCCCAAGTACTAGAATTAAAGGCATGTGACACTATGCCCCATTATGACTTGAATTTTAGAGAATAGCCAACTCTAATGAACTTCTCCAATTCCTTGACCAGATCATCTTCAAGACCCTGTGTCAGGTGTGGTAGCACACACCTTTGATTCTAGCACTTGGAGGATCTCTGAGTTTGAGGTCAGCATGGTCTATACGTAGGGCTACACAGTATGACAGTCTCAAAAAAAAAAAAAAAAAGAAAGAAAGAAAGAAAGAAAGAAAGAAAGAAAAAAGCAGGCCTGTCTACCTTGTGCTCAGCTGTCTCTGTGGTGCATGGAGACTTACAAACAGAATGTTAATGGGAGATACAAGTGTATCCCCAATAAAACCAAAACAAATTACTGGTACTGAAGACCCTTGCAGGAGGGCTGTGGGGGCAGTGCAGCCAAAACACCAGGGCCTCAATAAGGACATCTGCAAAAACATTCATTTTCAGAGATACACTCACTTCAGGAGACCTTCCGCCTCCTGTTCCTTCCCTCCTCACAAAGCCCACCACAGACACTTCTGGATCCATGCAATGCTTTGTTACTAGCTGGTTACCAAAGATTGGTGGTGTTCCAATTGCCCCTAGGACAGCCACAGCCAGCAGCATCAAGTGACATTTACCCTAGCATTGCTTATAAACTAAGCCCCAAATCTATTTTTGGTTGTGAGCTTACCCCGTCATCTTTCCACCCTTAAGCCCAAACTCAATGTAGCAACTTCCAAACATTTTGTTACAAGGATATGAAAAGTGTTTCCAGTTTTCTTTTCAAGAAAACGTAAATGTTACAATATTAAGTAATGATCTGGGGACAATTAATTTTAAGGACTGAGAGTGCTTTAGAGAATCTTAAAGCTTAAAAAGTGTGACAAATCAAACCCAGCGAACAAACAAAACCCCCAAACCACATAGATCGAAGTGTAGCCTACCTGGAGCCAAAGCTACATAAAATCTTTAGTCGCGTGGCAACTGGTCCTTTCAGTAACGCAAGCAGAAGAGGACAAGACGGGGCTCGATCCTGATTCTGGACACTAAGGCTGAGATGCGCTGCTGAGAGGCCTGGGGCAGGCACTGGTGGCGTCCCTACAAGGCCAGGTGTCAGAGAGCCTCCGCCCCGGGTGCCTGCTGAGGACCGAGGCCGCGCGGGGTCACAGAGAGCCGCGGAGATGAGCAGGTGGGCCGTTGCGATGTCGGCCTCTGCTACCTTCCGAGGGGCCTCGGTCCAGCCGCCCCCACCCCGGGCCTGTGAGGCGAGGGCAGAGGACGAGCAGCCCGGGCTGCCACTGCCCAGGGCCCGGGCCGCAGCTGAGCTCCCATGGCAACCAGGCCGGCCCGCGCTGTACGCCTGCGCGGCTGCCCGCCGGCGCCTGCGTGCGCATTCAGGCCGCGCGGATTCCGACTGGGGACAGGTCCTGTAGACGGACGTTTCCGGTTAGACCTACCTACGTAGAGAAAAGGGTTCCGGGCAGGAACGTTACAAGGGTCTGTTTCCCCTGATCCAGTGCAACTAGAGTCCGCTACTTCAGCTCTGCGATGTGCGCGGTGCTCCGCCAACCCAAATGCGTCAAGTTGCGAGCCCTACACAGCACATGCAAGTTCGGCGTGGCGGCCCGGAGCTGCCAGGAGCTGCTGCGCAAAGGCTGTGTCCGCTTCCAGGTGAGTCAGGGATTCCGAGCGAGCACTGCGGGGCGGGGACCTTGGCTTCCACCCTCACGGTTTCCATCCCCTTGGATGGGCTTGAACGGGCGCTGGGCTTCTGCAGTACCCTGAGCTGGCCGTCTGGAAACCAGGACTGTTGTGGGACAAGCTGATCTTCTTGTCCTCCAGCTCCCGGTGCCCGGCTCCCGGCTGTGCCTGTACGAAGATGGCACGGAGGTGACCGACGACCGCTTCCCGGGCCTTCCCAATGACGCTGAGCTCCTATTGCTCACCGCTGGCGAGACCTGGAACGGCTGTGAGTACGAACAACGAACACTTTGGAGATGGGAGGGACCTGCCCTGTTTAAGGTCGCGTCCAGGGGCCCAGGCAGGAACCTAGAAGATCAGGTCGGGGCGCTGAATGCCAAAAGCTCTTGCTAAAGAACTTTGTTTTTAATTTTGAAACCTCCAAGGGCAAGGGGGAAGGATTGAGACTAGGGAAGGTGCTGCTATGCTGGGCGGGGCGGGGCAGAGCAGGGCAGGTCTTGGTCTCTGTTCCCAGTTGCTCCGGGCTGTACTGAGACAGGTGAGTGCTGAAATGCTCTCAGGTATCATGGTTTTCATTCAGGCTAGGTGTGATGACAGATCATTGTGGTCTTAATCCTAATTTCCCCCGTGGCTAATGGGATTGGGTGTCATCTTCCTATTTGCCACTTGCAGGCACTCTTCGGTGAAGTGATTCTTCATGTCTTTTGTGTTTCTTAGTCGGATTTATAAAGCTGTTTAAGTATTTCCTCCACCCCCAGAATATCCTGGTTATGAGTTCAATATAAGATAATGTGGTTTTCAAGTATCTCCTGCTGTGTAGCTTTTCTCTTTATTGGAAACGAACTCCAACCACTGGGCTAACTGGCCTTGCTCTTTTCATGCTCTGTACCAGATCAATAGGTTCAGATTTGCAAAGAAAGGAGGAGGACAAGGTTACATGTTGCCGAGGCTGGCCTTAAATTCATTCTGTAGCTAAGGCAAGCCTGAAACTTGTGATTCTCCTGCCTCCACCTCCCAACTGCTCGAATTCCAAGGACGTGTCCCCCAAACCGGCTTCCAAAGTTCTGACCTTGATAAATCCAGATTTTCTCTTCACTGAGCATTTTCACTGTCCAGGGACCTCTTGTCAAGTTCTGGCTGTGTAAGGTTTCTGCCTGTATTTTCTGCATCCATTGGTATCACAAGAACTTACTTCTTCGGCGTGTTAATAACGCAGTGGATCACACTGAGTTCTGATTACAAACCCGACTTGCAGCCTCATTTGGCTGTGGTCTGTGTTTCTTAAATGTTACTGAATTCTGTTTGCTCCTGTTTGGTTAAGATTCTTGGTAGAATGCACTTGGTGTTTAGCTTTCTGGGAAAGCTCACTGTAGGCACTTGTGCAAAAACTCCAAGGAGAGAGTGGGGGAGGTCTGAAAATGGGGTCCTAAGGAGATGGCCAAAGGAGGTGACTTGGTGTGGAGGAGAGAAGGCTAGAAGACCAAGTGCACTGCTTTTCTGGGATACTACAGCCCTCACCTGACAGAAGGTGGCCAGAGGAATGAGACTGTAGTGTCACCGCAGTGGGGGTGTCAGGCCAGGGAAAGGGTTGGTGGCCCCATAGTCCTGACGTCTGGCAGTCTCTGGGCTGAGTTCTTAGAACCAGAACAGCATGAATGTGCTTCTGTTTGTCTCCTGGTGGTGGCAGATGTGAGTGACATCACACGTTTCCTCAGCGTGTTTAATGAGCCACATTCCGGGGTCATCCAGGCTGCACGGCAACTGCTGTCAGATGAGCAGGCCCCACTGAGACAGAAGCTGCTGGCTGACCTTCTGCATCATGTGAGCCAGAACATTACTGCAGAGACCCGGGAGCAGGACCCATCCTGGTTTGAAGGTATGCCAACTGGGGTCAGCATGGTGGCCAGGGTGTCTGAGGCAGACAGAGAAGGGCTTCTTTGGAACAGAAAGGCTCAGGGAGCTCCATCCATTTCAGATCCCAGTGCTTCTCGAGCAAGGGTGGAAGGGCCTCTGGAGTGAGTGATAATAAAAGGTGTCCATTGGAAGATGTTTAGCCAGGACTCATGGGTCAAGGCATGGAACATGGGACAGCCTGGAAATGCACGGAACTTAGAATTTACCACCTTACCATCTGAGAGAGAGGAGAGAGAGCTGGGGGAGAGAATAGAGAGAGAGGAGGGGGAGAGAAGGGAAGAGGAGAGAGGGAGGAGAGATGGAAGAGGGAAGAGAGGAGAAGAGAGGGAGAGAGAGAGAGAGAGAGAGAGAGAGAGTGAGTTAGTTAAAGGAAAACTGAGTAGCATTCTCAGGAATACCATTCATCTCCTTCAGACAGGATCTCACTGACTAGAGCCTATCAAGTAGGCTAGACTGACGGCCAGCAAACTTCTGGGGTCTCTCCCATATACCTCATATCATCCCTAGGCCATTTAAGGTACCCGATGCAATGTAATCCTGGGAAAACAGTAGTTTCTCTCTCTCTCTCTAAGATCTATTTATTTAATATATGTAAGTACACTGTAGCTGTCTTCAGACACCCCAGAAGAGGGCATCAGATCCCATTACATGGTTGTGAGCCACCATGTGGTTGCTGGGATTTGAACTCAGGACCTTTGGAAGAGCAGTCAGTGCTCTTAACTGCTGAGACATCTCTCCAGCCCCCAGTTGGCTGGTCTCTTAAGGAATAATGACAAGAAAAAACAGGGGAGATGGTTCAGTGGCAGTGTTTACTGCTTAAGCATGCTGACCTGAGGTTTGGTCCCCAAGCCCCATGTAAAATCCAGGAGTGGCGGCACTTGTCCTAACCTCAGTATTGGGGGACAGAGTCAGTCAGATCCCTCAGGTTTGCTGGTTTGCTGGTGAGCTTCAGGCTTAGTGAGAGACCCTGTGTCAATCAGTAGGGGTGGGGAGTCACAGAGGAAGACACCCAGGGGTGCCCTCTGCCCTTTGTGTGTGCACACATGGGTGAGTGTAGCTGCACAGATGTGCACATACATGGGCACATTCATGTACACCATATACATGCACACACAAAAAGTTAGATCCTTTAAAAAACAGAGGACAATCTCCATATTTAGTTCATATGCAAAGAATCTTTTTTTGAGACAGGGTTTTACTGTGTACTACTGGCTGTTCTGGAACTCACTTTGTAGACTAGGCTGTCCTCAAACCCAGAGATCTACCTGCCTCCTTCCTCTTCCTCCCAAGGGCTAGGATTAATGGCATGTGCCACCACCCTGGCCAGATGTAAGACTTTTAAATGGTTAAGGTCTATGGTTGGGTGAATCTGCCATATGGCAGCTGAGGGTGCAGTTCATGGCACTCAGCGAGTCCCAGCACCTCCATCTTGTTCTGTCACCGTGACCGGCATTTGCTCTCAGGGCCCATTTCATCTCACACTGCCCAAGCTCTGTGGCTCTGCAGCCCAAGCTCTCCCTCTCCAGTCTCCATCTCTATAAATGGGGCACCTCCATGTGCCGGGCGGCACCTCCTGTGAGTGGAATTGTACAGTGTTTGTCCCGGCTGTGTGTCCGTGGGTAGCCAGTGTCAGGGTACCCTCTCCCTTTAATAGTATCATCCTGTTGCACAGATGGGGCACCTTTGTCCATTTACCTGCCGGTGAGCACTTGGGTTGCTCAGTCCAGATGAGCTGACTTTGAGTAACTGAAGCCTGAGGGTTTG
Source organism: Rhynchomys soricoides (assembly GCA_019843965.1). Classification (NCBI taxonomy): domain Eukaryota; kingdom Metazoa; phylum Chordata; class Mammalia; order Rodentia; family Muridae; genus Rhynchomys; species Rhynchomys soricoides. Next base: position 629,088 of record JADRCH010000171.1, on the reverse strand, counting down.
AGGGCCAGCCAAGCAGACACCTCTTGTCAGTGACTGAGCTGCCTCATAAACAGTTCCTCAAATGGAGAGCATACACGCCACTTTCAGGAATCTCTGCGGGTGATGCAGCCCCTTTTTAGTTTGCTTGGCTCCTGAGCCGTGTGGGATGCAAACGAAGAAAGAGGCCATGGTCTGCCTGTGGATTCCAGGGCATCATCTTTCTTGCAGGTTTGGAGTCTCGATTCAGGAGTAAGTCTGGCTACCTGAGATACAGCTGTGAGAGCCGGATCCGGGGTTACCTGAGAGAGGTACTGCCACGTTCAGGCCATGCTTCCAGTGCTCAGCGCAGGATGGGGACCCGTTGGTGGGGTTGTCACCCCTCTGCTGATGCGTATCTGTGAGGTTGCTACTAAGTCAGCAGAAGGCATGTGTACCTTGGAGAGGCAAGACCTTCCTGTCCCATGCGTCTGGTCTCTTCTGCACTTTAACCTCTGACCCCGTTGTCCAGCAGGCATTAGAACCTTTCTGGGCTGTGACCTTTGGTTAGAGTCAGAGACCTCAGCCTCAGTTCTGACTCACCTTCTGTTCGGCAGAGACCCTAATGTTTTTGAGCAGCACCAGCTTGAGTGCTGTGCAAAACTTAATGGGTTGTGATGTGAACCTAATTCTATTACGGATGTTTTCTGTGTCTCCTCCATTGTCCTGATGCCATCATCATAGTTGGGTGGTTGTTTTCCCCAATACCCTGTTTCTTTTTCTCTGGGCACATTGCAGTCCTCTGGTTTTGGCAAAGTGGAGCACAGGACTGAAGACACCCGCTGTTTGCCGTGATTTGTAGATAGGCTCTGAGTCGCCTGCTAGGTCTCAACTCTTGCTCTTGAATAGACAAGGCCTTCAGTGGGAAGAGTAGCCAGTGGCTCCAGTGCAGTTACACCTGAGCTCCAGGAGGAAGCTGTCCTGGTGCCCTGGTATCCCCTCTGCCTGAGCTCCAGGAGGAGGCGGTCCTGATGCCCTGATACTCTTCCTGGCTTCCTTTTAGTGAAGACATGGATGTTAGTGAGGTGCAGGAATTAGACCCTCTGTGGTGAGTGAGACCTGCCCATTCTGAGGGTATAAGTGCCCATCACTATGGAATGGTTCGCCAGGTGAGCTTTGTACCTTTCTGCACTGGGCTCCACATGACTCCCTTCATCTAGATAGGATGAGCAGTTTGGGGACAGCAGCTCGGCTCTTGGGGACCTTTTTCTCCCTGCTCTCCTTGTAGGCATATTTATCAACAGAAGCTTGGGTATCTGCACAGTAGTTGGACAGTGCCACAGGCCTAGGGCTTCTCCATCTGTCCATCTTTTACACTGTGTCACCCTTGAGCTTCTTGGTTGAAAGCAGATCCTTAGACTGCTTTCTTTCTTCATGCGCATGTTCCACCAAGTTTTCTGACCCTGCTGTATAGCTTGAACTAAGTGTTAGTGTCTGTGGGGAAAACCTGACATGTGCATGTGTTCACAGAGCCCTGTGCTGTGTTGACACTCCTCCCCATTTCCCATGGGTGTGGAGGACCTGCCTGACTAGCTAGCCTGAAGCCCTGACCACCTTGGTTGTTCTCTTGCCATTGTGGCCACTGTCTGCATACACTGGGCCTGCTGGGCTCCCAGGCTGTGTCTGCTCTGTGTCTGCTGGGCTCTCATGGTGTATCTATACTGGGCTTGCTGGGCTTCCAGG
>JADRCH010000171.1:596862-627380 GCA_019843965.1 Rhynchomys soricoides | reverse complement strand
TGTCTGCACTGGGCCTGCTGGGCTCCCAGGCTGTGTCTGCACTGGGCACATGCTGCTGTGGCATTGCCCTGAGCTTACATACCTGTTAGTCATCCTCCATGGTGGAGCTAGGTCTGCATGCACTGTGGCAGGCAGTGGTGCCCCATGCCTGACTGCTCTGCTCCTAAGTGGCAGGAGCCAAACCCAGGCAGACAGAAGGGCTGAGAGAATACACAGAGCTTGAGTTTGCTGGACTATGACCAAAGCTTGGCACGGGCCAGCAGAGGCTGAGTGGCCAGACAGCTGGGACAGCAGGTGTGGGTCCCCTCTCACTCTGGGCTCTGTGTGATTTTAAACCTTCACATTCCTTCTCTGCCTTCTAGAGTGGGCTCAGCTTGGCTTCATTGTCTGTTTTCGTGTAAGGCTTCTCATTGGTTGGCAGGTAGAAAGGGCTACAAGGGGGCACTAAAGGCGCTGTGTGCTGTCCCTGTGGCATAGCTGCTAATGTTCTGGTGCCCTGTGTTCTGTAGCCTTAGTGACTGCCCCTCCATGACCTAACATTGTCGATGTCTTGATCCTGATACCTTCCTGTAGGCTGCCGAGACTGGAACCCTTTATGTCAGTGCTGCTCTCCTGAACAGAGGGATCACTGCTTCTGCTGACTTATGTGATCTTAATTCTTTTCCAGACAGGATCATGCTATGTAGACAAGGCTAGCCCTTTCGATCCTTCTTCGTCAGCCTCCCAAGTGCTGGAATTACGGATGTGTACCACTCTGCTTGGCCTGATCTTGTTTCATTCTCCCAGCCTGATGGATCTCATTGTTGATCCATCTCATAGGCCCAGAATGGTTTTCCTAGGCAGTGATAGTTGTTCAGTGGTCAGACACTCTCACTATAGGACTGGGCTGGGGGTCAGTTCCTGATGACCGATGCTGGGTGTAGGTTGGTCACAGAATGCAGGTGTTAGGGCATGGGCAGGGCCTGTCTCAGGCTCGGTGATGCCTCTGGCTGTCTTGCAGGTGAGTGCTTACGCCTCTGTGGTGGAAGCAGCGGCCCGGGAAGAGTACCTGCAAGTCCTCAGCTCCATGTGCCAGAAGCTCAGGTCTGTGCAGTACAATGGCAGCTACTTCGACAGGGGTGCAGAGGCCAGCCTCCGCCTTTGTACTCCTGAAGGCTGGTTCTCCTGCCAGGTAAGCCTGTGCCCTTCCTCCGGGGGCTACTAAGAGTACTGCTGAGCATAGCCCTCCTGGGGTAGGAGGACAGTCAGCTGCCAACCCAAGAGGAGGTGCTGGTAGCCCTCACTGTCAAAGCACGGAAGTTAGGTGGGGATGGTAATGTGTAATCGTTGGGGTGGCAGTGTGTGGTACCATAGGAGCACAGGAGCATGCTGGGAATAGCAGGTCTGCTCCTATGTGGACCTGTAGAGGCATCTAGAAAAGGACCATGTCTTTTTTTTTTTTTCCTTTGGTTTTTCGAGACAAGATTTCTCTGTGTAGCCCTGGCTGTCCTGGAACTCACTCTGTAGACCAGGCTAGCTACCAGGTGTAGCCACCTGCCTCTGCCTCTGCCTCCCAAGTGCTGGGATTCAAGGCGTGCGCCACCACTGCCCGGCCGGACCATGTCTTTAGCAACAGGGACGGAAATGCCTTCAGCTTTGGGAAGCTCAGAGAATGAATGACAGGGGCCAGGTAGAATTCTCGGGACAGAGTTAAAGAAATTTTTATGTGGTTGGGTGTTTTGCCTGTGTGTATGGCTGTGCACATACGTGCCTGTGCCTTGTGGAGGCCAGACACGGTGTCAGATCCCCTGGAACTGAAGTTACAGGTTGTCGTGAGCCACGTGTGGCACTGGGAGTCAGACCCAGGCCCCCCAGAAGAACGGCCAGTGCTCTTCATTGTCATCTCCAGCTCCAAAGAGAGAAATTTCGATCCCTACCGAACATCAATTTTGTTTTTTGAAGATGGAGTCTTTCTGTGTAGTTGAGGCCAGACTTAAGCTCACTATATAGCCCAGGCTGACTTAATATTTTATTTTATGTATATGTGTGTAAGGTTTGTGTGTGAGAATGTGCGTATGCCACAGCTGAAGTGTGGTCAGAGGATAAACCTCAGACCTGGCTTTTACACGGGCTACAGGGATCACACCTGGTTGTCAGGTTTGTGTGGCAGGCACTTTTTTCTGCTGAGCCACCTCCCTGGCCTGACCGTAAATTCCTGGGAATACAGGTGTTGACACTGCCTGTTCAAACGTTCGTGAACTAAACAACTCATGGGACCAGTTCCTTAGCGAGCTCGATGGCTGGGAGGAGAGCAGGAAGGGTCCTCACCCCTGTCTTTCCAACCCCTGTCCTTGCTCACTGCAGGGGCCCTTTGACCTAGAGAGCTGTCTTTCTAAACACTCCATCAACCCTTATGGCAACAGAGAGAGCCGGATCCTCTTCAGTACCTGGAACCTGGATCATATGTAAGTGTATGTCACTAAGATTAAGTTCACTAACCAGAACTAACGGAGCATCTTGGGGTCCAGTCCCTGCTCAGGCATCTCTGGTCTGGTGTGTTATACCCGTGTAGTTCAGGCCCAGAGACAGACCCCACACGCTTTATGGAAAGGGTTCTGGAGAGCTGCTACTGTCCTACCAGCTGTCTGTGCCTAATGCTAAGCTGTCCCTCTGCCCTTTAGCCTCTGACTGTTAGTGGATGTGGTGGCTTGGCTCTTCATGGCCCTGTTTTGGCCCCTAAGAGGCTGTTGCTGTGTGTTTGAACCAGAGGAGCCAGCTCCAGGGCTGTGGTAGGGGAGGGCAGAGCCAGTAGGATGGTTTCACAGCTGGGCAAGCTGCAATCTCTTCTGCTGAACCGGGGTGGGGCAGTACCATGTTTCTGCAGCTGTGGTACTCTCTTGACCTTCCTTAGTGAAGGCAAAGTGTCCCCAAATGACTACCCAACTCTTGGTATCAGGGTAATTAAAAGCATATAAAAAGTGATTGTAACTGAGGACCCCTTGATCCCTCTGTGCTCAGTGCCCTGTCCCTGTTGCTAGGGAAAGTACTGTCCTGAAGCGTGCCTCATTAACACCCCGTTAATGTAACGAAGCCTTTACCCAGGTGTGTGTACTTCCACCGGTGCTGCTGCTCTCTGGCTCTGCACTGCTCTGTCCATCCACACAGCTCAGGTGCATAGCACAGACTTCACTTTTTGCAGACTCTGGCTTCACATTTGTTCACCTGCTGGGCATTTAGGCCATTCCAAGTACTCACTGTTGTCCAAGGCTGGAGATAGATGCTCTGAGATGAAACATTAGTTCCCAGTTCCATGCCCGACAGTGTGATCTGTAGACTGGCTGTATCCAGAGCTGGTAAGGAATGCACTCGGCCCCACCCAGCGTCACGGAGTGAGTGGGTGTCTGGGGGTGCAGCACACACTCCAGATGAGAGACTGCCCTGGCTCTGACCTCCTGTCTCTTTGGGGGAATTAATGCCCGTGGTCACTTTCGGAGTATTTCCAGACTTTTCTGACTGTTCAGTTCGCATGTCTATAAGTTGCTTCCTGTCCTCAGCGCCACTCGGTGGTGTCACCGTGCCTCTGTCTTTTCCTGCCCGAGGTGGGTACCCACTTGGCTGCTTTTGTTCGATTCCCGGTCCTGGGGAGGCTGAGGCCTCTGCTCCTCTCCACCATCACAGCCCTCAGGCTGCTTTGCTTGGCTTGCTTTTTCCTTTCATCCTGGGCACTAATCCCCTCCTGACTGCCCATGTGACAGATGTTGTTGCCTTAATTTTGGCGCATTTCTAATATCTTGTATCACAACCAGATGGGGTGGCTGTGGTAAGCCCTAGAAGACCAGGCCCCCTTCTTGGGGTGAGAAGTACTGTTTTCAGCATGCCGGCTACAGGCCCCAGTGTGTGCAGATCCTTTGATTCCTCCCACCGGTGCTGGGGCATCTGTTCGCCCCTGTGGTCTGCAGCTGCCTCTGCCCTGTGCTTAGGTGCAGGGTGCTGGCTTTTATTTTCACTTCTAGTTCTGCTCCTTTGGGCTTTCTCTTTGTTCTCTCGATTTGCCTCTTGTGTTTTAACATCTGCTCAAGGCTATATGTGTCCAGCTGCTCCTGAGGTTGGTGTTTCGAGATCACTGTGGCTGCCTGTTCTGATGTGTCTTTGGCCTGTCTTGCTGTCCATCTGTCTGTCATTTCATGCTGCTCTGCTCATCCTTTCTGGGCTCTGGTACCTGTTAGAGGTCCACCCTGCTTCCTGTCTCACCTTCCCTCAGCTGGGCTTCTGTTGCCATCACAGAGGGCATCTCTTGTGAGCATATTAGTAGCAACAGCACACTGCCTTTTGTCTTGTCTGAGACTCTCCTGCACTAGTCCCTTGTCCCAGTGTCTAGACAGAGTGGCTGTTCAATATCTTTGTTGCATGAACAAGTGGGTTTGAATTAATCTCATTTGCCATTTGCTGTCCCTCCTGTGTGCCTGGTGTCACTGGGCGTCCTGGGCCCATCTGTTACCTCTCTCTTCCAGGGCTCTCTCCTCAGCGTTGTCCCGCCTGACATTGAGCTTGCACAGTGATCATGTCGGCGTGGTCAGTACCTACTTATGTGTCCTACTCCTGTTCACTGCCTCCTGCATCTCCCTGCTTCTACTCCAAGCTGGCTAATGAGCGATCCTAGCTCTTCTGTAAGGAGGGCCGAGGGTGAACTCCCTCTTACCGCTTCTACACTGAGTGCTGGAGAGGGGCTGCCTCACACTGAGTCTGAGATCACCGGCATCTAGGTCCCCTGTGCACTCTGTGAGGGAGACTGATCACTGTTTCCTGGTGTCTGCTGTGAACCGCTGTCAGTCAGCATTCTACTTCTCTGGTGGAGATTGGCTTGATTCCCCTTAACTGAGAGTGATGTACACCACAGACAAACCTTTCCTTTAGGCTCTGCCATGACTTGCCTTCCATTCTGGAGAGTTCTGATTCTCCCCTGCAGTCTCTTGGATTCCCGTGGGCGTTCTGGGACCTTCTTGCCACCCACTCTGTTTATGCTGGCTCTGCTTGCACGCTCTGGTTCAGTGCTGCTGTTTTGGGGTAACTTCCTGCTGTGGACTCAATTGTGGTCCCTCCTACCCAAGACACACATTGCAATGGTCACCCAGTGAGATAGTCCTTTGGGAGAGAGTTATGGTAAAGTGTGGTCACAGGGAGCAGAGTAATCCAGTAAGAGCAGATGTTCTTGTGAGTAGGAGGGAGACCATGGGAACATCCTCATTGCTATGTAAGGGCAAGCCAGGAGTGGGCCCTGGTCAGAGCAGACCACTGTGCAAAGGGCGTCCAGGCTCCAGAGTCTTGAGGAAATAAACGTGGGGAAGGTGGTTTGCCTTCCACTCGGCTGTTCTTGTGACTGTGTTTGGACCCGAATTTCTCTTTGTTGATTAATCTTCTGTTGTGGCTTGTCAGTGTCTCTGCAGAGTAGATCTGCATTAGTTCCTTGTGGGTGCCCCAGTTTCAGTAGCTCTGAGGTAACATGACATTGCTTTTGCTTGCCATTTCTGTGTTCCATTGGCCATGCATACTTGGCTCACATGCCTGTGGGCAGCTGTGTAAAATGGGTACAGGAACAAACAGGAGTCAGCAGGGGCTGACAAGTACTCACACAGAGGCTTGGCTTTGTTGAGTGGCACACACGGGACCCTGGCCCAGCTTTCCTGCACTCTTTCAGTATGGTAAGTTGTGCCCACTACTCAATCTTGCAAAGTAAGACTAGCAACGTCGCTTGCGCTGGACTCTGTACACTGTGGCCACCCACGGCCCATGTCAGGGATGGGCCAGTGTCAGAAGCCTATTAAACATGCTGACTCTTCCCTAAGTCCTGTCATTTTCACTGCCATTGCCCTTCTGGGCTATTCCCAGCTTAGGTTCCTTGTGAATCCTCAGGGTCCTCACATCTCATCTTAGGGTTTCTATTGCTGTGATAAAACACTGACCAAGAGCAACCTGGGGAGGAAAGGGTTTATTTCACTGTAAAGCTTGCAGTCATTCTGTCATGAAGGGGAGTCAGGACAGTAACTCAAGGCAGGAACTGATGCAGAGGCCATGGAGGGGTGCTCTTTCCTGGCTTGCTCAAGCCTCGGCTTTATACAGGCCAGGGCCATCAGCCCAGGGGTGGCACTGCCCACAGTGAGCTGGCTCTCCTACAGCAGTCAATCATCAATCAAGAAATGCTTCAGCCTTTCATACACACCAATGTGATAAAGTCATTTTCTCAGTTGAGGTGCCCTCTTCCTAAATGACCCTAGCTTATGTCAAGCTGACAAAAAAACAATCAGGACAGCAGGGCTGCCTGCCATGGTAGACACTGCATCCACAGACAAGGAGCATCTGTGGCTCATGGGAGAGTGCACAGCACCCTGTGGTGTGTGGCACTCACAGCAGAATGACTGTCTCCCCCCCCAACCCCCCGACTTGGCAGAATAGAGAAGAAGCGCACCGTGGTACCCACGCTGGCTGAAGCCATCCAAGATGGGAGGGAGGTGAACTGGGAGTACTTCTACAATCTGCTCTTCACTGCTGAGAACCTGAAGCTGGTGCACATCGCCTGCCACAAGAAGACCACACACAAGCTGCAGTGTGACCACAGTAGGATCTATCGGCCTCAGACAGGATCCAGGAGGAAGCAGCCTGCTCGGAAGCGCCCTGCTCGGAAGCGCCCGTGACACGTGCCATGCCCTCTGAGGCGATTGCAGTGGTAATGGGGGCGATGCTTTGTCACTCTAGAAGGTTCAAGGAAAGTCTTTAGGAGTCTTTCTAACGGATCCAATTTGTGTGTCTCGGACAGCCCAGTATACAGAGGACACTGCTGGTGCTCATCGTGTTCCTGTGGCAGGGTCTTCATGCTCCTGGCCCCAGGGCTGAACTTGGCCACTGTGGGGGTGCTAGTTTGTGCTGAGCTTTTATGGCCTTTGTTTCTACTGCAAATGGCAGCTCTGACTATATGCCTCTGAAAGAAATGGTGCTCCTGGGGTAAATGTTTGCATTTCATAACGAACATGCAGGGCCTTCTCTGCTGAATTGTTTAAAATGGCAGAAGGTGGGAAACCTTCCAGATGCCTCCTGGCATTATCTTGAGCCATGTGAAACTGATGTTTTTAATGGATTAAATAATGGCTGTCATGAATTTCATGACTCAGTACTGATACATGTATGCACACATGATTGGAGCAGGTTTAAACTTTCATGTGGAGAAATAGGAAGCTGTCAAAAGCAGGGAATGAATGACCTTGAACTCATAATCTTCCTGCCTTATCCCTAGAGCTGGGACTAGAGGTGTGCACCACCGCACCTGGTATTTGGCTTTGTGAATGTCTGTCAGCTTGTGCACAGACAGTGCAGAAATGCCACTCGGTGAAAGCAGTAATCCTGGGGGATTCAGCAGGGATCATCAAGTACAGTCTCCTATGCCATGTATTTTTATAATACTTCATCATTCTTTTTCTCTGCGATCGGGTCTCACTTATGTAGCTCTGGCTGGCCCGGAGCTCACTATAGACCAGCCAGCCTCTGCCTCCTGAGTGCTGGGATTAAAGGTGTGTGCTACCATGCCCAGCCTGAGTTTATTTTTGAAATGGGCATTTTATATATTTTGTGATCTTTGTATTTTTATATTGACTATGCAATCATAAAAACAATAAAGTGTTTCTAAAATACACATGTGAAAAAAGTTTGAACGTACTGAGGAAGATGGGGCTAGGGATCAGATACCAGCAGCCAGACATTGATCCGTTGCTCTAGGTGAGTCCATCTTCACAGAGATGGCAGGGCGGTGCCCCAGGCAGCCAGGCGGGGCTCTCCGAGGACCCAGCTGCTTGTCTTAGTCATGGATGCACACTCTTCACAACATGTTTTATTCTGCTTTTCTGCCTTTTTTCAAACACCCTGGGACATGCAGAATCACTGTCCCCTACCAGGATTGTTGCCAGGACTGGGCTCTCTGAAGTTTGTTTGACACATGCATGCGTATGTGCGTGTGTGCCTGAGTGTATGCTAGGGCACCTCGTGGATGCAGGTGCCAGGTCAGTATGATCAGATACCTTGGAACTGGAATTACAGGAGGCTGTAAGCCATTATGTTGCGGCTGGAACCCAATCTGGGTCCTCTTCGGAGTAGCAAGTAGAAGCTGGGCCTTCTCTTCAGCCTGAAGGTTTGCCATTTGTGGCCTTCTGTCACCCATGCCCACTCCTGCCAGCATGCCCAGTGCAGGACTGCTCTGCACCCCTCCTGACCTGAGGTTCTGTTTCTCCAGTGGAATGCAGAACACTTGTAGCTGGAATGAAAACTGAGCTTTGAATGAAAGCCAGAAGGCTGTCCTAGGTGGGACATGCTTTTCTGCTCCTGGGCCCTCAGCTGGTCAGTGATGGAGTGCTGGGCACCACTGAGAAGTATCACTGATAGGACTTGTCACCCAAACCCCTGACTCCCAGGATAATGTAAGTAGTGATCCCTGGAAAAAGTGAACCAAAAAATATGTAGAGACACAGATGAGCTGTCTACTCCATGACTGAGTCAGTCACAGTAAGAGATGGCAGAAGCCTGGGACCCTGAGAGCATAGGGAGTCCCCACTGTACAAGCTGAAGGGCAGTGAGCAAAGGGTTTAGAAGCCAGAGTGCTGTAAGCTACTGCCACCTATTTAGGATGAGGGGTGGGCTTTAATTCCTGAGCGAGGTAGAGCCACCAAAGGCATCTAGGGATGTTTCTGGCTTAACCCTGTGAGTCCAGATAAGGGCCTGTCCTCAGAAAGCCCTCACAGGAGCTGGTTTCCTGTGCCTTGGGGAATTCTGTCTGCCCCAGGGCCTGGGCTCATTTGACCTTCAGGGAGACTGGAGTGGGAACACCAGGTCTTTGGCAAGGTACCAGGAGACTGACCTTCAAAACTATCCAGGGCCAGACTGGGCTGTCTCATTGTCTGGTGAACCTGGAAACTGACACTTATTTCCTTTGGACCCTGCGCTGAGGTCCCCACTGACACTTCCCCACACAGCTGCTAGCTTCTCAGTGGCCTGCTGTATTCACCACTCTCTGAATCCTGGGAGTCTGATCCCCAACAGAGTATGACATTGGGAAAACACAATGTGCTTGTCTTACAGGTGCCCACGACTGGGCCCCTCTGCAGGTGCTGAACTGTCGCTGGCCCTTCCACACTGTGAAAGTTGTAGTAAGTCACTCTGTGTGCATACCATAGATGGCATGTTTGCAGAGGCACGGAGACAACCTGTGGAGGTCGGTTCTTTCCACCATGTGGGGTCTAGGGACTGAACTCATATCAACCTTGGCAGCAAGCACCCTGACATGCTGAGTCAGTTTGGTGCTGAGTCAGCCTTGCTTAGGCTTTACCTATTCTTGAGTTGTTTGCTGTCGCTGCTGTGGACTGTCTGTAAGCACACACTGCTGGAACCTCTCCCTGTGTCCTTTGGGCCTGATATCCCACATCCACCCACCACTCTGTCTAAACTTTCAGAGGATGCCTGTGTTCTGGCAACTTTCCCTTCATGACAGGACTAAGGACTCAGGTCTGTGACTGCCTCCATCTCAACAGACACTTCCAAATCCTCAGGGAAGGGTTCCAGTCGCTTCCCTGGGAGGGTAACTGCTGAAACGGAGCTGACTGCATTCTTGTCATAGGGTCAGTTAGGACAGGAAAAGTGCTACTGAAGCCTGCTGCAGGTGTCTTCCCACTCCGTGTCATCAGTAGGGTGGACCCCAGAAGGGAAACAAGGATGTCATGGCATGTCTCATTGATGGCATTCTGTGATTGAGGGTGTGCTGATCACTCAGGCATGTCTCATTGATGGCATTCTGTGATTGAGGATGTGCTGATCACGCAAGTCTTATGGCAACCACACAGCTGTCTTTTCCAGGGACTGGCATCTCAGGCTGTGGATCGTTACCCACAGCTATTGGAGGATGACTGCCTGCAACAGCTTTAAATTGTGGTTCATCAGTCAATAGGTCACAAGACTGAGCAGGTGAAGGTCACAACTAATGAGAAAGGATCTCAGTGGAAGCTGAGGTGACTGGGGAGGGGTATCTGTTGGGGGCTGGGCAGGTCTGACTGAACAGGAGCGGAACTGCAAATTCCTTATAGGCCTGGAACACTTGCTGATCTCGCATAGGAGTTCAATTCCCAGTACCCTCGTGGGTAGCCTCTATCCCAGCAGAGTAGGGCAGGGGTTGTCACACCACCTCCTGGTCAAGGCCTGTACCAAGGGCCTTGCCTCTCCTGCTTGCTAATGGGCCTCAAGAGTGCTCCCAGCCCAGGACACAGTTCATTACCTCTCGATTCGCAAATATTTGAAATGACAGTTTCGGGAACACAGTATTTCCTTAAAAGTATTTTCAAAATATATTTTATTTTCCTCTCATATATGCTTTGCAAAAACTGCAAGGTAAACGGTTAGCTTCACTCAGAAATAGGAGTCTTTCCAGAAGAAACAGAATTCATCTCCAGTGAAAAGCAAGTTGGCGTGGAAAGCAAGCTTGTTACCAAAACCAAAGCACTCAGGATTTTTCCTCTTTTCCCACTGCCCAGTCCCGTGCCAGCCTGGTGTCTATGAAAGGAGAAGACCTGTACACAGCAGTGGTGGCAGCAGCGTGTTCGGGGCGGGCGTCTTTGCCAGTGACACTCATGTCCACTTTGCGCTCAGTTAAGAGGGTGTCCTCTTGAAGACATCACACAGAATCTGACACCGGCTGCACCTTCGCTCTACCCTTCAGCATCGTCCTCGTCATCTTTGGCTCTGAAGTGCATGTTCCTGAATTCTCGTCTGCTCATGGAAGGACAAGACGAAGAGGCCGGTGGCAGATCCTTAAAGGGGAAGAAAGCAGGACTTCAGTCTTAAGTGAGATCGCCAGGGCACCCACATCTGAATCTGACCAATCTGCTCAGGGCTCTGCAGAGCGGTCCTGTTACAGACACAGGAAGTCTGTCTAGGCACCTGTCCCTTGGTAAGAAAGATGCTATACTCCACAAAGAGATAGCAATAGACATGGTCACATGTTCACAAGATCACAGATCTGATTCCTAACCTTGTGTAAGGTCCAAGACACACCCAGGGGCTGAAGCCAGGGACTCTGCCTTTCAAACTGAGCTGTTTCCCAGCTTGTGAGCCTGGGAGGGGTGGGGGGCACCTCCATACGGCACGTAGCTCATTTTTTTTTCCTTCTTGCATTAACGTGATCAATTTATGTTCACCTTTGTGTTATGTATCATGGGCACACAGTACACTGGGAGCAAGGAGTTGCAGTTTGGTGCTCAGGCACTGCAGGAGAGACAGGAAACAACACTCACCTGCATAAGCTCAACATTCCCGAAGAAGCGACTCACAGGCATGGGCTGGTTGCTGTCATCATCTAGAAAGACGCTGCTGTCCATCTGAAGCTCGGATGCCTGCACCTCCTCTGTCCTGGGCACAGGATCCACCTGTCTGGAAGAACTGTCATCGGGCTCCTGGGCTGCAGTGACACTGCTGGGTTCTGTAGATAGGCCATTTTCAGCCTTTGCTGAGGGTTCCTCACTCACAGGCTCGGAGCAGCCCTGAGGAGGCACTCTGCTCTCTGGTGCTGAAGCATCCACCTCTGAAAACTTATTTTCACAAGGGGCCACAGGGACCACTTTTGGCAAAGAAGAAATGTCACTTTTAGGGTCAACTTTTTGTAGTTCTGTTTTCACAAGATGACCTTTGTCATACTTGAACTTTTTGGAAGTCCGTCTCTCCGTAGCCTTGTGTGATGAGGAAGCCTGCCAAGAAAGAAAAAATGTAAGAGAAAACCAGACCCATCTAGCAGAGGCACAAGGCTCACAGTCCCAGAGGCTCCCATTCCTCCGCCTGAGACATATCTGTGCTGAGGCCACTGTGCTAAGGGGCAGAACAGATTGGAGGCCAAGGGGGACTCCAGAAAGCTGCTTCTCCAGGCCCCTCTTTCCTAAAGTGCTTGGTTTCTCACTTTAATTTAAAGTCATCAGAGGAACAATCAAGAAAGCTTAGAGCATAAAGGTGCTTGCTGCCAAAATTATAAGCACCGATTTAGGGATGAGATCCCTTGACTAGGCAGCTGCATGGTGACATACAGCAGACCAAATGTGAGTCTGTTCCCTGTGCCTGTTCTCTCAGCTCCAGGAGTGAAGTGGGTAAAGACTCACACAAAGCTGTGCCTTCGTGCCCGGGTCACAGCACACTTACTTACACACACACACACACACACACACACACACACACACGGTACACAAAGGCCAGACCATCAGCTGTACTGCAAAGCACACCCCTCTGTGACAGCAGTGACAGCACTGCCACAGACTCAGGAATGTCTCCCAAGCTATATACAGCAGCAGCTTCTATTTCACAAAACACATCTTGGAGTGATAACTGTAGAAACTAATGGAGCCAAAGCTTTGGTGTTCTTGGTAATAAGGCTCACCAGACATGTTGTTTTGGCAGACGTGGAGCTGGTGACGTCCCCAGCAGAGGCCAAGCTGGCAGAAGAGTAACTTCGGGCCCGAAGGCGTGCTGAGGATCGCACTCCACCTGTGAGCTAGAAAAGAGTGAAGCTCAGAGAGCATGCTTATGGTGGAATGCCAGCCCAGAGCTGTTGTGGGTCCTCAGCTCAGTGCCTGAGCTACCCACCTTCCCTCACCTGCAAGCAAAGATGGCTCTGCCCCAAGCTGGTTGAGCCAACTGTCCAGGTTTAGACACAGGGTTGAGCATCAGTTGACTCAATGGGAAAGGGAGCTTGCCACAAGGACTGGGGAGGTGTGTTCAACTGTTAGGACCCAAACAGTGCAAGGAAAGAACTGTCTTCTGTAAGCGATCCTCTGACCTCCATGTGTGCTGTGGTGTATGCCTAAACATGCACCCCCAACTTATAACAACAGTATTAATAAAACAGATGCCCTTGTCTTATGTCCCCAGATCCAGCACTACTGAGAGGACACGATCTCACACCAACGTGCTCCAAATAAGTGTACACGTTCTTTCTCGGAAAGTTCTCAAATTCTTATCTGGTGTCAAAGCCCATGATAACAGTAACACAAAACAATCACCAGCTCCTGCACTCAGATCTCTATCTTACCCCAGTCCGGTGTCTTACATCATCATCATCTTGTTCTGGGATAGCCTACTATGTGCTAGGCAGAATCTCTACCAATATGCTATGGGCCCAGGCCACCTTTATTTATTTGTTATTTTTAGTACAGGGTCCTACGTGTCCCAGGCTGGCCTCTTAACTTGCTATGAAGCTAATGATAACCGCACTCCTGAACCTGCCCATGTTACCCAAGTGCTGAGCTTACAAATGTAAAAGCTGCACATCTGGCTCATGCTGCCAGCTTACATTTGCAAGCTTACATTTGTGGGTCAAGCTTTCAAGCATGCCAGGCAAGCACCCAACTGTCCCATTCCCAGGCCCACCCCTTCAACTTCTGTCAGTTTCATTAAATTACTCTGCTAGGTCTTGAATGTAAAATACGTCTGTCCTAGCCTCCTGGGTGCTGGGGTCACGCAGCCTGTGGCAACACACACAACTGCCTCACAGATCTTATCGTCCCCACTGACCTAGAACTCCCTAGGTAGCCTAGGATGGCCTTAACTCAAATACCAGCACATATGTAAGGGACAACCAGAAAGCAAGCAGAAAAGGTATTTGAAGACAGAATGGTTGGAAACCTATGTGTCTAGGAAACTTAACAAACTCAGCTTCAAGTGGACAGAGCCATCTCTGTGACACAGGAGGGAGGGGAGGATAAACACAGGGACAGACCACCTTCTGGGGCAGTTCTAAACCTGAAGGAACGGGTAAGAAACAACCCCCTACTCTGCGGAAACAGTGTGAATCACGTTGAGAACCCTCCACACCCAGAAAATCTGTCCTGTAAGATGAAGGCAAGAATAAAAGAATTGCCAGATGCAAACTGGGGACCGTTGCTTTGGAAGCACTGGAGTCCTAGCTGAAGCTAGTGACCCCATCAGTAATCCAGGTACACACAGGAGCACCCCCGCACCCCAAGGAAAGCCCCTATATAAAATATCTTAAATACACCTCTCTCAAAAGAGGCAACATGTTAGCAACAGGCAGGCAGTAACAGGGAGGGTCTGAGAGGCCCTTGCTGGCCTGAGGAAATGGCTGCACATGGTAAAGTAAGGCTGCACTGTGTACAGACAGCCGGGAGAGAAACTCACAAGAGTTAGACCTTTCTGTGTCTCCCTGGACTCGAGAGGGCAGAGCCGCGCGAATTAGGAGAACCATTAAACCTTAATAATGTCTCCTTGGTCCTTGGTCAGCAACCAAGACCACTGACACGGGGACCGGTCACCATCAGCCACGCGACGCAAGCAAGAGGCAGGGCCGCCAGCCTGGACTTTGGCCAGCGGTGGACGGCAGACACACTTCAGGGACTCACTGCCCCTGCCGTGCCCGGCCAGAGGCCCTAGCAGCTGGGGTTTAAGTCACGTATGACACAGGGGCCTGGCTGAGCTCGACCGGCTGCATCATGCCCATCTGTGGGCAGAGCGGGAGGACAGGAGGGCCGGGGGCGAAGCACGGGTCCGGGTGGGCCATAACCCGGGAAGCGAGCCTGGAGCCCCGCGCCTGGGGTGGGTGGAGGTGCACGTCTCCTTCTCCGGGGCCGGAGGGGAGTGCGGGTTCCCCTCCCAGGGGCGGAGCTCGAGGCCGAGAGGCACCCGCCCCCCGCCGGCTCCCCGGGGAGAGTGCGGCTCGGCGGCGCGCACCCCGCCTGCAGGGCCCCTCACCTTCCTGCTCCTCATGAGTGAGCGCCCGGGCCTAACGCTCCTCCGCAGAGTCTCAATCCCGCGGCTCTGAGCGCGGGCGCGCGCGTGTGGCGCCGCGCGACTGACGTCACCACCGCGCGACCAACCACGGGCCGGCGTCTCCGAACCACGTGCCCACCACGAAGCTGGTTCCTGCGGAAAGCGGGTGGCGCGCCCCCTCTCTCCCCGGACGGCGAGCCGCGGGTGGAGCGCCGGAAGCCCGGAGAGGTTCCCGCCATGCTGGGAAGGGGCGCTTCATTCCGCGCGGAGGCCCGCCTGGTCTGGCCGCCATGTTTGGAAAGGGCACATCCCTGAGGTCCCCGTCGCCGCCATGTTTGAGAGGGGCAGCTGCTTTGCTGCAGGCCTCGGTTCCCTAGTCTCAGGCTCTTCCCACCCAGTGGCGGCTCGGGTTCCCCTTCATTCTGAGGGAGGTGTCAGACGGGCCTAGTTCTGCCCTCTGGGGGCACCTGACAGACTGAGTGTGACCCAAAGACGCACATGGTGGGAAGAGAAAGCAAACTTTTGCTAGGCATCCTCTGACAAGACTGACACTCCCTCCCGAGGTTGGTATACTTACTCCCCCTCTCAAATAATGATGATGATGATGATGATGATGATAATAATAATAATAAATATTCTAGATATTAGCTTCAAATATACATGAAACCTTTGGCCTCAGCCTCTGATCCCACAGGATGGCCTGGACTGAGGACTCTGGTGGCAGGGCTCAAAACATGAACGAGACAGACATCTCTGCTTTGACATCTTAAGGGTGAGACCCTGGAGGCCAGAGATATGCAAACTGCTCTAGGGTTCCCCTCACATCCTGGAAGTCCTGCAGGCCCTCTGCTCTCCCCGACCAGCCCTCTCCAAGCCGGCTCCTCTCTCCAGTGCAGTAAAGGAGACATGTAAAGACCCTGACTGTACTGCAGAGCTGCGCTGGCTCCTCTGTCCTCAGAAAAGCCCCACCAAGTATTACAGATGGACGGATCAGGCTGCTGGTAGATTAGGCTTTGGGCAGGGAGCCAAGCACCTTGGGGCTTCAGCATGCTGGTGCCCTCTGCTCACCTTCCCGGTTGGTGTTCCCTCTTCCTCAGCCTCATGTATCGTCACCGCCTGGAAGGCAGATGTGTGACTGGCAGGAAATCCATTGGAAAGGAAATTAGTATTATCGCAGCTAGCCATTAAAAACCAGCATGCGCTGTGACACAAGGAACCTGCCAGGTCGTCACTGTGGTTAATTCTAAGCAAGGACGGTGATTTCTCTCTGTCCTTCAGAGTGCTCAGGAGCAGCCAATTCCTGGTTCTATCGGGCTTTGGCGATGTACTGCTCCAAGGCTAACACTCCAAAAGACTCTTGGCCTTGGTTTGTTTTAATTTTATTTAAAATTTAATTTATTTTACTTTATTATAAGTGTGTTTTGCTTGCCTCTGTGTCTGTGTCATGTGTGAGCCTGAAGTTCTTGGAGGTCATAAGATGGCTCTGGGTTCCCTGGAATTGGAGTTATGGATGTGTGCTAGCCACATGTGAGTGCTGAGAACTGAACTCACGTTCTCTGCAATAATAACGAGTTCTCATACTGAGCATAGTTACACAGTCTTGTCTCCTCACTCCCAGATAAGATGGGAATGGAGTTCCCTCAGTTGCTTCTCTGGGAGATTCTGACATTGTACTTTTACCAGGCACATCCAGCCAGCACTCTGTAAGTCTGAACTGGAGAGCTCAGGTGGACCACCGTTCCTCTGGCCAGGCCATTGCAGATGTATGCCTGGATGGATCTATGCCCTGGAGTTTGCTGGAGCTCTTCTGATTGCCTCACTGTTACCTGAATCAAGACCAACATTAAAGATGAGGCCTGTGAGGTCCTGTCAGGCACCCACAGTAGGAGTGGGGCCTTGATGACTCTAGAAAGGAAAGGAGCCCCGTAGAGTCTAACTGAAGCCTCTTGACTGAGAAAGGCGACCCAGTACGACACACATTTCCTGTGGTGAGCTGGTGACAGTGTGCTGGTTTGTATATGCTCTGCCCAGGGAGTGGCACTATTAGAAGGTGTGGCCATGTTGGAGTAGGTGTGGTCTTGTTGGAGTAGGTGTGTCACTGTGAGCATGGGCTTTGAGACCCTCATCTTAGCTGCCTGGAAGCCAGTCTTCAGCTAGCTGCCTTAGAAACAAAATATAGAACTCTCAGCTCCTCCAGTCCCATGCCTGCTTGGACGCTGCTGTGCTCCTGCCTGGATGTTAATGGACTGAACCTCTGACCTGTAAACCAGCCCCAATTAAATGTCCTTATAAGAGTTGCCTTGGTCGTGGTGTCTGTTCACAGCAGTAAAACCCTAACTAAGACACACAGATTTAATGTTCCCTTCATATATGATATCTTGTGTTAAATTAGCAATAAATCAAGCTGAAGACCTGGATTTACATGACTTTAGGAAGGGTTTCATTTCTTTGACTATTATTGTGTGTTTGTTTGTTTGTTTGGTTTGGGTTTGGTAGAGTCTATGGAGTGAATTCAATTTGTTTATAGTAAAGACAGTCTACTTTTCTGCTTATCTCTGACCTAGAGTTTTACCACATCAATCATAATCTCATCAGGGGGCCCTTAGGGACCACCTATAATCTTATTTAGACTCTTTAGGAACTCCTTGAAGACAATAGCTCCAAACTCTATCATGTCAGACCTGTATATAACTATTAAAAGATAATGAGACTCTCAGAGAAGCTCATCCCAATTCTCTCTCTAATGCTCACTCCTTCTCTCCATCTTTGAGTTTAAAAATCTATATTTAAAATGTCTTTTTAATAAGTACCAATTCTGCTTCATACTGGCTTGCTGTGAAATATTTTTCTGCTTCAAAGTCAAAGATTTAGTTTTGCCTCAGTCAAGGGGAGAAAGACAAGCATAGGGAATAGCTTAGCAGCCTGGGACTCCACCTGACTTGGGCTATACACACACCCTGGCAACCGAGGCTCCCTCACCTGCATAGACTGTGCTTGTTCATCCATCTCCTAACAACGTGCTTAGCTGCTGAAGATCCTCCACCAGCTTCAAATTGTTAGTATACCCCTTCCTTAACCTGCATTGTAGAGAGAATTTCTTGTGCACTGTGCAAAAGCATTCACTTGTCAATTAGAAAGCCTGTGTTCAGTGAAGGGAGGCAGGAAATAGGAGGTGAAAGTTTGGCAGAAAGAGAGGAATTCTGGGAAAGAGTCAGATGTGGGAGATTTCCCACAATCGCTGGAGGAAATAAGAATAAAGATTATAGAAGTAATGAGCTACTCTGAGAACAAGCTGAAGCTTATGGCCTGAGCTTCATGAAATATTAAGTCTCAGAGTTGTCATTTTGGGGAACAAAGTGGCCAGGTTGTGTTGTGGGTTGCCCTGGTGCTGTTTGTATTCTGGTGTTAACTCTGCTTCCTCAAAAGGGACTCCTCCGATGAGGGGTGGATCTCGCACACTCAGGTGATTTCATGTGAACCATCTTCCCATTCTAACTGGTCAAATAAAGGCTGGAGCCTATGGTTAGGCATTGGAAGGGAAAGGTGGGGCTGGAGGTTTTAGAGAGTGTAGGAAGGATAGGGGACGACAGAGGAGAGGATGGAGGAAGAAGAGATGGAAGGAAGATGGAGCAGAACCATGTGGCCTGGAGAAGCCGTAAGTAGCAAGGAATCTCATAGCTGGGGAATAGATTAGTGTAGTGGTGGATCTGCCCAGTCTAGGCATACAGCTTATAAATATTGTAACTGAGTCGTGTGTGTTTTAAAGATTTATTTTATATGTATGTGAGCTCACTGTCACTCTCTTCAGACACACACTAGAAGAGTGCACCAGATCCATTACAACCACCATGTGGTTGCTGGGAATTGAACTCAGGACCTCTGGAAGAGCAGTCAGTGCTCTTAACTGCTGAGCCATCTCTCCAGCCCAAGTTGTGTGTTTTTTGCACGGACTTATTGAGATTTACTGCAATAAGGTTGGAAATACCCCACAGTTCTGCTGGGTGCACCCTAGTCAGGGTGATGGTGGGTTTTCCATAGCCTTGGGGTTTTCCTACCAACCTCTTTGTTCCAAAAATAGCAACTTTGAGACTTCTTTTATATGAATAAATACCTAGGCCAATAACCTTGGCTCTGTTCCCTGACTAGCTCATGTCTCAGTAATCCAGTTTATTCTAAGCATGTCACATGGCTGGTTATGTTCTCAGTTTCATGTGCCTGTCTCTTCCTTACAGTTCAGGGCAAATCTCCTGAGCATATTTCCCAGAATTCCCCTCTCTCTGCTAGAACTCTCACCTCCCATTTCCTGCCTCAGCTCATTGGGCATAGGCTTTTTTTTTTTTATTGACAGGTACACATGAGATTGTCTCTATACTGCATGGTCTTAGGGTTGTCCTGACTAGAGTGAAGAGAAAATGAAGAAAGGACAGACACACAGACAGAAAAGCTGGGCTTGGCGGGGTAGTGTGCTTTTGTGTAGACAGATCAGCACAGTTACTTTATACCTTCGAATAGCGGGGCGGGTTTATTGGATACGGCTAAATGAGGAGGTTGGTAATTGTGGTAGGAGGTGTCTGTGAACAACAGTTTCAGGTTGTAGTCATCTAGGGGGAAGAAACCTTTGCTAGCAAAAGGTCCATTGTTGGTAACGTCTGTGCTTAGAGAAAAGAAGCCTTTGCCATTCCCATGGGTCTGAGGGGTTGGGGTTCCTGACATGGCTCTGCTCATCTCAATAATACATGTTTGCTCAGAACTGCATTCACTTCCCATACACACCAAACTCTGAACAAAAGACTAAGAAGCTCTCCCTGGTCTGGGTGTGGTGGCACACACCTTTGATTCCAGTACTTGGGAAGCACTGAGCATGTGCATCTGTGGGAGTTTGAGGTAGCCTGGTCTGTATGGTGAGTTCCAGGCCAGCCTGAGCTACATAATGAGACCACTAAAAAGAGTCTCCTCTCCCAGCACCACTGGTAACTCCCCTGTGTTGTCAGTTTCCATTCAAACATATTCTACAATGTTGCTGGGGACCGTGTGAGGGGGCAGCACTGGCTCTGAGTGCTAGATTGTGTCCCTTGACTGAGTATTTAGGGAATAACCCCTATTTACCATATGTGCCGATCCATAATTAGGCCTGAATATAATTGAAACCAAATGTGTCTCTTGTTATGCTGTGTTCAGTTGACATCACTGGGAGGCCTGCTGTTGTCTTAAGGGAAACAGAGGAACAGTGGATCTGGGACAGGATGTGGGGTGAGGGGTAGAACTGGGAAGAGCGGAGGGAAGGGATGTATTGGGAATGATAAATAAAAAGGCCAGATGCATCATGGGAAGGGGCATTTGTAGGAAGCCCTGTCTTACACAGTCCAAGCCTATCAATCAAAACAGAACCATCCTCTCGAAAAATCGAAAAAAAAAAAAAAAAAAACCAGAACCATCCTTA
Source organism: Rhynchomys soricoides (assembly GCA_019843965.1). Lineage (NCBI taxonomy): Eukaryota > Metazoa > Chordata > Mammalia > Rodentia > Muridae > Rhynchomys > Rhynchomys soricoides. Next base: position 607,171 of record JADRCH010000171.1, on the reverse strand, counting down.
GTGCATTCCTTAGCAACAAACTTCCTTCAGGCCCTCTTAAAAGAAGGCTTGGGCTGGGCAGTGGTGGTACACGCCTTTAATCCCAGCACTTGGGAGGCAGAGGCAGGCGGATTTCTGAGTTCGAGGCCAGCCTGGTCTACAGAGTGAGTTCCAGGACAGCCAGAGCTACATAGAGAAACCCTGTCTCGAAAAAACAAAACAAAACAAACAGAAGGCTTGGGACAATCCCCCCGAGGAGCTCCCGTGAGCTCTCTTTGTAATGTATCTGACTTTCACTGCTGCTTAAACAAAAGGCTTGGGACAATCCCCCGAGGGCTCCCCGTGCTCTCTTTGTAGTGTATCTGACTTTCACTGCTGCTTTTATTATTATTAGTTTGCATATCATCAATTTATTATGAAAGGGAGACAAGGAAATGATTTACATGATGCAAATATGTGAGAACTTTGGTGGAAAAGGGCAGCTTCATGCCCAAGAATATCACCAGCTCCAAATCCAGAACCATGTTGGTACCTCCGTGTACTGGGAAGACCTTTTTCTCTGATTTTCACGCTATTCGACTGAACATCTCTGCTCTTTCTTTAGCACCTCATCCCACAGCTACTGTGCGGTTGCCTGGAGAACTTCTCGTTGAAGGAGGCACAATGCTGCCTGGTTGGTTAGTTTTAGTTACACCCCTTAAGCCAGTACTCTGTCAAACTGTGGAGGAAGCCTTGTCCTGCTATGATGATCACTGCTGCACACCTGCCTCAGCTATGGCAGTGTGACAGGAAGGACAGATCTGCAGTCTAACTTGACCCATGAGTGACCCACCCAGCGTCAGGAGCGTTCATTAGCTCCACTAGTGAGCAGCGAGTGGTGGGCAGGGCTCTCCTGGGGTTTTCCAAGCCGCCAGAAGGTGAAAAATGCTGACTTTGTTCTTGAGTAAAGTTTGTTACAACTTTGAAATCTGTGGTCTCTTCTGCAATGTAAAAAATACGTTCAGTCTTTCCTCCAGGCTACTTAGTTCCCAATAATAATGACTCTGAGACTAATTATTAATAAATGCCTGGGCCATAAGCTTTGGTTCATTCCCTTACAAGAGTATAACTTATTTAACCCATTCAAACTATTCTATGTCTACCACATGGTTAGTTACCTGTCCTCTGCTTCATGTGCCCGAGTCTGGGGTTAGTCTGTGCTGTGTTCAGCCCCGACCTTCCCCCTCAGTATTCCAGGGTAAATCTCTTTTTATTCTAACTTGAATTCTTCTACCTGTTGGTTAGCTAACTCTCCTCCAGTCCTGGTCTGCTTCCTGCATCTTGCTCATGAATCTTTCTCACCTCTTACTATTTCCCAGAATCCCCTCTCTTCCTGCCAGTGTCCCACCTCCTGTTTCTTGCCTCAGCTCATTGGACATAGGGTTTTTTATTGACAGGTGATGCTTATAAGAGATTCTCTCTGCACTGCAATCCTTTGATTATGAAGCCAGAACCTGGAAATACCTGGTCCAGACAGCAACCTCAGGTAACAGACGTCCCTGAAAGACCGAGGGACCCCTCAGGGTGTTGTGGGCTACAGCTTGGAGCTGCGTGTCCATCCACAAGATGTGGTGACAGATGGAATTCTTTCTTCTTTCTGACCTAGAGCATGGCTCCTTCACTCATTTCCCTACATTACCAAGCTCTCCCTGTGGGTCTGGGACAGGGAAGATGTTACATTGTTGCTAAGTGAGGTACAGCCTTTGAGTCGGAGGGGGAATACAGGTGCTACTGAAAAGTTACATAAAGAACCCTGAAAGATTTCAAGGTAACAAGAACCATTGCCACAAGTGGAGATGCTACAGGACATGGTGAGTGTCAGACCTCCTCAGGTCATGTGAGGCCCCATGGTGACCTTTGGTCATCTCTTTCAGGCCCACCAGGAGAGATCACTGAGGTCTGGTAGTGCTGCTCAGTTGCCTCTCTCCATGAGGTGACAGGTACCGCGAGGGTGGAGGAGCTGTTCTGGATTTCTTCTTCTGTCTCTTCCCTGATTCCCATGTTGGTGTGTTGGGATGCAAATCCATATAGAAGCAGAGCCAGTTGCTCCCCAAATCCCTGAGATCCTCTTGTACACTTCATTCCTTTAGTTGAGATCAGCTATACCCCTGACTACCCAGGATAAGGGAGTAGAGGATTGGGGGGCACCATCTTAGTAGAAGGACATGATGTTTATGCGGTGTTTGTTTGTGGTCTGTTTCCCACATGGACCAGGAGTCTGTTGAGAACATGGATCCAGAATAGTGGCTGGAGAATGCTGGCTGAGCCCCAGTAACACGCACAGCCCCATCTAGACAAGCACTCTGCCGTGGAACCACACCCCTAGCTCCTTTCCTCCTCTCCCAGCTCCATGGAGTCTAGCCTCACAGTTGTGGTCCTCATGCACCATCCTCCGAAGTGTTGGCAGAATAATATTTGTGGGGCAGATGGTGGTGACATACAAAAGGATGAAGGGTCTCAGGTTCTAAGGAGAGTTTGTATGCTTGTACAGGGCACATGTTCTCTGGTTAAACACTGTGCGTTCACCTGCTCATTGTTTGCCTTTGACAAACACTGAAGGCCTGAGGAGAATTTTGAACTGATTAGTAACTGGTCAGTAGCCTCATTCACTGGGGCACCCAGGCCAGAGCACATTTCATTTATGCTGAAAAATGGAGTCCTCTGAGATGACGGAGTGTCTCTTGCTCTCTGACTGTTGTATGTTGTAGTGGCTAGTGAGATGGCTCAGAGGGTAAAGGCCTGTGGAAGGAGAGAACTGAGTCTTGCAAGTTGTCCTGTGATCTCTCCATGTGCAGACATGTATACACACATGCACACATACACACACACACACACACACACACACACACACACATGAATGCATACTAAATAAATCTAAAAGTTGGAAAAAAAAACATAGCATAGACAGGAAAGCCCCAGAGAGAACACTCGCAGAAGCTTACAGCCCATTTTAAAAGCACTCTCCTACTTATTCTGATAAATGTTTTCCTGGTAGGCTGCCTATCTCCTCACTTCGCTAGAAGCAGTGAGCTACAGTAGGATTGCTGTCTATACTAGATCCAGCATGCACTGATTCCACACGTTTGCTGAAGTTCTGAAGTAGAGGAGGGTGAGTGTGACCAAGGACTTCACTGGCAAAGAATAGGTGCCAGCCCTGTCAGGACAGACTTCCTGTGGTAGGCAGCATGTCCTTGGGCTTTGGGCTGCAGGAAATGTCGCAGGAGATGGAGGAGGCAGAGAGAGGAGGGCTGGGCTTGGGCCTGGGCGGAAGCCCTTTGCCTGCTCCTTGCAGAGCTCACTGGGGCAAGCACTTGTGGCATTTAGGCAGCTTTACTTTGTAGACTAATCAATGGCCTGTGACATTAAAATGTTTGAGTACAGTAAGCCATTTTCTGCTTCAGATAGCCTATGACTCATCAGGATCAGGATCCAGCTGAAAGTCCCACATTGGTTCCTGCAGCATACCTTCATGATGCATGAAGAGGCCCGGTTGGCATCAGGTGCCTGAGTTGATGGATGGGCTCCACAGCCTACTTGTTGACCACTCTCAAAGCCCCCGCCCCCGCTGATCTTCCCATCTCCCCTCAGCTTGCAGGGAACCAGAGGATCTGTGTTCATTTCTCTCACAGTGGCAATTTTACTCACCCCTACTCTCCCTCTTCTCAGGGACTCCTCTATCAATCAACGGTGTGTGTTTGAAAACTCTAATTGTGTTTTCAGAGTTGATGGAAGCTCTAGGTCATGGCGGTCACTTATCAGCTGTGAAAGGGCTGGTTCCATTACTAGCCAGGTCAACCAGGAATGCTCCCCAGTGGCTTCCCACACTCCCAAACTGCCATTGGCATCTGATTGGTTCATCTGACGAAATGTCATGAAGCCCTACAGTGAGTTTCGGCATGAGGAGTAATGTCACAGACGACACAGAATAGAGCAGGCACAGGGCTTCTGGGCATGGTCAGGACTGCTGTCTACTTGGAAAGTCCTGGTATTCACATCTGGGTAGTCCATCATGGCACATGCCATGGGGGCTGCGGCTTCGGGAACTGCCAGGTTCTGCCCCAGCAATGCAAGGGCATCTTTCATCCCGTAGAATATTCACATCATGAGCTCCTACATCTTCTGGACAGAAAAGCTGAGACTTTTACAGCCCTGTGCTAGTTCTGCGGCCACAGCACAGTCAACACGTCCCTGAAATAAAAGGCTTGGGGTTTGTCTAACTTCAAAATGGCTGTTTCCAGCTCAATAAAAACAAAGAATAAAAACAAAGTTTTTTTGAGAAACTTTGGGCAGACAGTAAGAAACACAGATGTAAAGCCCTATTTTGAGGATCTCTTGCCTTTCGAGGGGCACATACAACTCTGCAGAGCTCCTGTGATCTCATCAAATGGGAACTGGGGTTCAGACTATGAAGCAACTACTCCTGCCTCCCACTCAGATGCTCCCGCCTCATCTTGCCCTTTTGGCTCATTTGGCTAAACATCAGTGACTCGGTAGGGACAGCTGCCGAGGATTTTACCGTAGATGTGATGATCATTAGCCGGTTGTTTTCTTTTCCTCTGTGGCTGGGTAATGACATTGCCGTACACAGGAAAATCAGGTTCCAGGGTATCTGTCACTGCACAGGCATCTCCTTTATCAACTCGGGGGAATGAGCTGTGTGTGGTAGCTCTCCAGCAATCCCAGTGTCCGGGGGAAGCTGAGGGAAGAGGATTGCCTTGACTTTGAAACAACCTGGGTTACAAGCTCCTGGCCAGCCAGGGCTACTGGGTAAAACCATGGAGAAGTAGTGAGATGGCATTTTAGTTAAGAGAACTCGATGCCCTTGCAAAGGATAGGAGGTCAGTTCTCAGCGCCCATATTTGTGGGCCCAGTACCTGCCTTTTTGCCAGTTCTAGATCTGGTCCCTTCTTCTGGCCTTGGGCACCCACATATGTGGTGCATGCACGCACACACACACACACACACACACACACACATACACACCAGAAAGTGGGTAGCTAGGTGGCACTGGAAGGCCATCTTCCCATTCAAACCATTTTGCTCTTGGGGACTGGATGGGCTTCGAACAACACCACCGTCCACAGGAACAAGACGGCTCAGGGAGGAGTCTATCCATTTCCATACTTTGAGTTTGCCCTCCATGAAGGTGTCCCCTGCAAAAGCACAGCCGTGGAGCCCAAATGTCAGCAGGAGGGACCCACCAAGGAAACCAGGGTCCTTGATGAGGCCACAGGAGTCTCTGCTTCTCCTTGTTGATGTAGGTGGTATCTCTCTGTTTCACTGAGGCTCCTCTGCAAAGAGCAAACCCTGGCTCCTTGAAGGGCATTTACTTGCCGAGGTCCCTGTGGCAGCAATCTAGTCTGCGCTTCCTATAAGCCAGAGCAGATCCAGGTCAGTGCGTCTCGGGCAGCTAAATGCTGGATAAATGACACAGTGTGTTCATATGGGCAGCAGAGCCAGGAGTACCTGCTGCTGGTTCACAGTGGCTAACAGGTGTGAAATAATGTTGCAGACATAACCTTGCCTCTCAGGTCTGGTCTTGCCAAAGTTATTGGGTCTCTGGCTGTCTCCCAGCTGTCGTATGAAGCAATTTCACCTTATCTGTTGGAGTGTAAGCTTCCCTCCTGCCTCACAGGCTCCCTCTTTGCAGAGTCTGGGTGTAAAGTAGGAGGCATGGTCTTCCTCTTTATCTGGTCTCCATGGCATCCCTTGGCTCGGGGTGTCAGCTCTTGTGTGTATGTCGCAGCTAACAAGGTTTGTGTCTTGTCTGAGATTTTATGGCAACCATCTGGAATTCTTGGATATTCACAGACTAACTCAGCTGGCCTGAATTTAGAAGCAAAAAATGGGGAGGGGGGTGTTCACCTATTGAGTTTTCATTTGGGGTATTACACCATTAAGTATCCCAGAAGGTAGGATGGGACCAGACCCAGATGTTGGGGAAATGGATTCTTTCTCTATCTCTGTCCCTCTCACACAAAAATTCAGGCTCCCTGCAAAGATAAAGAATGGTCTATACTGCACACAAGGCTTTTGAAACCAGTCAACATGCAGAGTCCCCAAGATCGACCCCAGGTTCCACGTTCCCAGAGAGACTTGTGGAAACCTGACAGTAGTTACCATCTCTCGGGTGGTTTTCCGGGAGGATAGGACATAGGGGAAGACCATGTTGGGGTGGGGATGGGGTTGAGGGTGGGTTTCAGGAAAAGGCCCAGAGCAGAATGTTCTGTGCTGTTCTCCTGACAGATGTGTGACAAGACAGCTAGGGGTCAGACTCATGTCTGGGGTTCTTATTAGGTTGCACGGGGAGACCTGATTGGTGGTTACAAGTGGCTGTCACAGCCTCCCGGTTTTGGCTGGTATTCTCGGACCAATCTGGGCTGGTCCATCCTGCATTTGGTGTGGCTCTTACCACCCTAAATAATAACATCAGTCTATCCAGGGTGATCCAACATCCCAGACATAGAACGTGGATCCTATTGGGGCAGCTTAGGGGTGGCAGCTGAAGACAAACACAGGGTATCATCTGGGTGGAGTTCTTCACCTTACACAGTTCTCGAGAGCACAGCACACACCAAGAGGAGGGGGAAGAGATGAGAGAACATGGCCCACTGGGTCTCTAATTCCCCCTCTCAGAGGCTTCCTGGCGCTTTCTTCTCTCTCCTTTTTTTGCAAGTTCGGTTGAAATTCTGTGAACTAACACCCCCTGCACACCCTGATGACAAAGAAAGAGGTTTTTTTTGTTTTTTGTTTTTTTTTTAAGAAAAGAACATTTTCCTCTGAGGGAAACAAGCTCCCTGCCTTTCTCTCAGTGAGAGAGAAATGTTCTTCTGGAGACTTTTTTAAATTCTCTAAAAATCTTTTGACTCTTTTTCCAACAGGGAGACACACAGATAATGTCCTTTGATTATTGGCACAGAGCCTAAATCAGGCCCCGGGGGCACCACACTTGCTAATGGACTCTCTCAGAGATGGAAAGCCAGACTCTCCCTCCCTATGACCACTGGAGCCCCAGTTGGACTCTCTCCCACAACCCTGGCCTGACCTGGGGTGAGCAGATGACCAACCTTCCCTGTTAAGCCATGAACCCACCCAGCTGTGGCTTCTATGAGCATCATGTGTTCCAACCGGAGGCACGTCAGGGGAGTTCTGACTGGGTGCCAGGGGAATGTTGCTGCTCTTCTGCACTGAGCAGCCCTCATGCCTGTAGTCTCTGCAGATACCCACGGGCTGGGCACCGCAGCAGAAGATGTTTTCTGATTGAACTCTTGCGAGGTGGTTGGGAAGGATGTTCTAGCAATATAGCTTTAGACTTTGCAGCAGGAGGGACTCCTGAAACAGACTTCAGGGTCCCTACCAAGCTCCCCTGGTCCAGGCCCAGAATATCCAGCTGTTCCACCTGGGTCTTTAGGATTCTCTCTCTCTCTCTCTCTCTCTCTCTCTCTGTGTGTGTGAGCGTGCATGCACATGCTATCACACATTCAGGCTGGGGTTGGAGATGCAGAGTAGAGGATAAACTAGTGGGTTCCAGGGTCTCCGGAAAGAGCAGGAAATCAGTCTTAGATGTTGCATGATGCCCCAGCCTTGCAAGCTCAGCCAGCCACTCTACTTCTGAGCACAGTGCCTGGGGAGTCTGGGACAGCAGCAACTGCGGTTTGAAGAAGCAGGTCCCCAATGAAGTTGTGACCATCCTGTGGCTTGGCTCCATCTTAATAGGGACAGAGATAACTATGTCTATGTGCTTGGATTTCGTATGGCATAGGTCAGAGCTCATTCTGTGTGTCACCATGACAGAACCCTATGGTACTCGTAGGTCTATCTTTTGTGACACCATAAGGCACATGGAAGGGGGGTACCTCACCCAAGATCCCCTGCAAATAGGCACTAAGGTCATAAAGTGCTTTGGATCCACTGAAGCCTGTGTCTCTGGTCACCAACACCAGGGGGCAGGATGAGACAGGAGAACAAACAGGCTGCTGCAGATCTGCCCACTTCCCATCTACTCTAGTGACAGCCGCAGAGACCCAGCCTCTCAGGATGCCCTCGAGAAAGTAGCACCGGCATCAGGTGAAGCACAGAGAAAGCAAGCAGTTCCTTTCTTAATGGCTTCCAGAATCTTCCGAGAAGGATGGAGATAGGAGTAAAATAATCACCTGTAGAAAACGTGAGTCTTGAGCATTGGGTTCCTGGAAGGTCCAAAGAGAGGGAGCATCAAACTTGGATCAACAAGAGGCAATGCAGCAGCTTACAGGATAGGCATCCCGCTCATAAGCCCCGCCCATAAGCCCCGCTCACAAGCCACACCCACAAGCCCAGAGCTTGTTTACTGCTATCTGGCCCAAAAACCGTCTTCACTTGTGCTCTCAGGGCATATATCAGGCTGGTGTGCCTTGGCCTTCTGGATGCCCTGGTGCTATGGTTTTGCTGGAGAACTATCTTCCGGTGCCGCTCATCCCTGAGTGATGAATTCTCATGTCTCTTGGCTCTCTAGCCTTTCCCTTCCCAGGCAGAAGCGCTGTCCTGCACACCGAAGCTCAGCCCCTTCGCTGAGCCCTCTAGGCAACCTGCTCATCAATTTCACACTGGGCTCAGGTCCTCAGGAGACCACAAAGGTTCCGGACCCCAGCTGGGTCCTCTGGCATCCCCTTCTCCAGAACCCTCATTCTCATGGCACTTTCAAGGGTACACCTTTTATGTCTTGAGATCCGTTAAATCACGGGGAAGCGCTCAAGGGTGTGCTGGTCTACATGAGGAAACCGAGATTTAGAGTCACACAAGCCCTGGCTGAGCCCTGGGCAGGTCGAGGTGCATGTTTGCATGTGCACTCTGTTGGGGTAGTCCTTCCTATCTTCCTGTCAACTGTTCTCCCTGACGATTCCTCAGCGTCACCCTTCTCTTTCTCCTCCTGTCTCCAGCCTTCTTCCCCTCAGCCTCTTGGCCATGACTCCTATCAGAAGTAATCCATGTTCCCCAAGCCTGCTGGAGGACTCCCTTCCACCAGCCTGGCCTGCCTCCTCTTTAAGGAGTCTGGAATGAGTTTTCGGCTTTTCAGAGCCTCTGGAGCACTGTCCTGAGAGACCCACTCTTATGTAATGTGGATGGTTACTCCACACCATCCAACACGGTATCCAGGTGTGCTGCAGTACATTGCATTTCCTTTGTCCCAGGTCTTCCCTTAACCAGGTATAGAAGCAGATGGAGTTTGACACAGGGGCTGACAGTGGATACAGCCAGCAGCATAGGCACAGTAGGCAGCAGTCTATAGGTGAAGGGTAAGCTGGCACAGGCTCGCTTCTCCTAAGACTGGAGTTTACGCTGGGTAGGAAAGGAGAAGGGAGTGTCTGTAATTCTGAACTGCCAATCATGTAGTGAGGACCGAAGGGGACAGGCAGCACCCCTGAGTGTTGCAGGAGAGTTAGCCATGAACCTGTGAGCAGAACCAAAGCAGGGAGCAGAATGGAAGGGCGTCTCTGATCATGTCCTTGCCCAGGCTGGCTGCTGCCTATGGGTCAGGGCAGCTGGCTGGGGCCCAACTGCCACTGCAAACACTATTTGGAATGACTGTCCCATGCCTAATAGGACATATGCTACCAGGGACTTCTGGGAGAGCCAAGTCCATAAGAATGGAGGTGCAGGTGTGAAACACACCTGAGTCATCATGCTGGTTGTCACTTAAGTCACTTAGGCCAGGGCACATCTCATCTCCCCAGCTCCATTCAGAGTGCTGGTTTGTACATCCCAGTGTTCCCTGACCACTGATTTATTTTAGTAGTGTGATTTATTTAGTATGCCCAGCCCTTTAAAGGATCTCCAGTTGCTAGTCAGTTGGCCCTTTAAGAGAACTGCTTGACCCTATGACCTTCAGTGTCAGTTGCCTCTTGGACTTCTGGGAACAGAAGTGGATGTGAAAAACCAGCAGAGGCTAAGAGAGGAAGACTAGGATCCAGGTGGCAGAGGAATAAAGTCATAGAAGAGGGTTAGAGAAGACAGTTGCTGCCAGAAGAAGGTAGATTGGGTAGGGCTAGAGGAGAGAAGATGGTCTGAGCAGAAGAGAGACAGAGCGGAGTGGACATAGGAGACGGTTGAGCCAGAAGCTGAGCTGAGCCTGGAGAAGCTGAGCTGAGCCAGGAGAAGCTGAGCCAAGTCTGGAGACGCTGAGCTGAGCCAGGAGAAGCTGAACTGAGCCAGGAGAAGCTGAGCTAAGCTGAGCCAGGAGAAGCTGAACTGAGCTAGGAGAAGCTGAACTGAGCCAGGAGAAGCTGAGCTGAGCCAGGAGAAGCTGAGCTGAGCC